>SJXQ01010287.1:411567-446661 GCA_006408695.1 Aepyceros melampus
GCTGGCCCTTGAACAACTCGAGTTTGAGCTGCCCAAGTCCACTTACACGTGCTTGCTTTCTACAAACATGGGCTCGATGAGCCACGCTTGGCTGACTCTGGTGCAGAACTGCGAATATGGAGCGGATCCCCAGGACCAGCTGTAAAGTTACACGCAGACTGTGACTGTGTGGGGGCGGAGCCCCGGAGCCCCAGTGTTGTGCCAGGGTCACCTGTAACTGGCCCGTTCGCAAACAGCCCAGAAGGGGTGAAATCTGGGAATGGGGTAAGGAAGCTCTGATGATGCTGAACAGTCAGAAGAACCCAGATGTCTCTATGGAAAGCATCACACTGTTGGTGATGGGTGAGCCTGGGGGTGAGGGCCGAGGAAAGGATGGCCTGGGAGAGGTGAGCAGGGGAAGAGGGCCTGGAGGGGAGCTCAGCGGGAGCAGCCACAGTGGGGAGGAAGGCTGGGCGAAACTTCTAGGAACCACAGAAGGGGCAGTTCAGGAAGGAGGAGCTGGCGGAGGGGGTAAGCCAGCTCAGCACTCAGGTCCCAGGTTGTTACTCTTGGCGACCGCAGCACGAGCAGCCTCAGTGAGGGAGGGGCGGGCTGTGGGAGAGAGGTGGGGTGGGGGACAGATGGGGACGGGCTCTGGGCACGTGCTCACGAGCCCCTTCAGCCACCCAGTGGGCCTTGGCAGGTTGGTTAAACACTCAGCATGTCTGTGTCCCTATATGAAAATGTGTAGTAACAGTCTCCACCCGGTACACAGGTATCCATGGGATAATCAGGTGCTTGGCAGAGCATCCTGTATGCTGTAAGTGTGCAATAAATGTGCGTGCTGCCAGTGGTGCATTCACCAGCAGTTTGACTGCGAAGGGCAGAAGGGGGATTGGAGCAGGTGTAGAACTTCAGGGCGTCTGCTCAAGTGAGGAGTCATGAGTAAGTGGAGGGGGAGGTGCGGGTAAGGAGATGATGAGAACCCTGGGGCGGGCAGGGCAGGATGGGGCTGGGAGGTGGGGGGTCGTCCTTGAGAGAGGAACACCTCCTCTGTGGGTGGAGAAGGTCATCAGCAACTCACGGTACAGAGTGACGTGGAGGACTTTGGTCCTGGCCTTGGAGGGCTTGACCACCAACGAGCCAGGTGGCTTAAAACCCCAGATCTCTTGTCAGGGAAAGTGTTCGTTACTCAGTCATGTTTGACTCTTTGCAACCCCGTGGACTGTAGCCCACCAGTCTGCTCTGTCCTTGGAATTCTCAGACAAGAATACTTGAGTGGATTGCCAGTCCTTTCTCTGGGAGATCTTCCTTATCCAGGGATCGAATCTAGGTCCCCCTCATTGCAGGCAGATTCTTTAACTGTCTGAGCCACCAGGGAAGCCTTGTCAGTGAGGGTACCTCTGACACACCACTATTGGTGTTGCTCCAAGAACTTCCCTTGGCTTTGACCTTGAAGCCCAGGCCTTCTCCTAGTGGAAGAAGCTAGGTGACTTCCTTGGTGGTGGAATGGCTAAGAATTTGTGCTCCCACTGCAGGGGCCCGGGTTCGATCCCTGGTCAGGGAACTAGATCCCACGTGCCACAACTCAGACCTGGCGTGGCCAAATCAATTAAAAAAAAAAAAACATTAAAAAAAGAAGAAGCTAGGAAAATCTTGTCCTACCAAATGACTTTTCCTCCCTCTGTGGGAACTTAATGGGGAAGAATGTGGATTTCTGCCTCCATTTTTAAGTGGTTGCTTGCAAGTTAATTAATTTACCAGGTAGAATGACATTTCTAACTTAAGTAGACATGCCTGTGTATTTCATATTTTTTCCTTTCAGTAAACTTCTGGGGAGAAGTATTTTTTAATTTAAAGCAGAAAGCGACCGGTAACACCATGATTATGATGTTATAACTCACGTAGCTACAGAACTCATTTCATCAGTCATGCAGCCTGGGCATTTGTGTTTCCACGGAAGGCCCTCAGACAGGCACGGGTGGGTCCCAGGAGTCCTCACAGCGGCAGTGCTGCTGGTGGCAGCTGCAGGTCTTGCCCTGAGGCTGCCCGTCTGACTGGGGGCTGCAGGGGGCTGGGGCTTCCTGTATCCCTACAGGGTGGGTGCCGGCCACTGCATAGAGAGCCAGTACTGAATTCTTCTAGGACCCCTGGGAATGGCAGCTGACTCTCAGAAATCCCTATTTCCTGCTCAGGGCCCAGGGGATTAATAGTGCAGGAATCCCTACCTTCAGAGGTTTCCCAGCTCTGGGATCTGAATCGGTGCTCAGCTTCTTAAGAGAAAACAGCCCAGTGAGTGGCTCATTAAGGAGCTCATCAGCATAACCTGTTTTCCCTCAACACTTCAGCTTCAGACTGCTGCAGCCTTTTCATCCTCATCCAGTGCCTAGAGCCATTGTGTGGTTACCTTAAAAAAAAAAAAGTGCTCGTTCTCTCCGCCCCTCCATTGAAACAGTTTAAGGCAGCTGGCTGTAGGCAGCGGGGCTTCAAGAGGCGGATGAAAACCGGTCCATTTAGGAATGTGGGCCACCGGGCAGCCCCACCCTCCCTTTGGTAGTCACTGCTGTTTCTCAGATCCCTGCTGGAAGGTGAGGTTCCTTCCTCCTTGGTGGGGGAGGATGGTAGCCCCCACAGGCTTGTGGACTGCTGCGATTTTCCCAGAGACCAGTGAGACCTGGAGGAGAAGGTCCGGCGCAGGCCCTGCAGACCTCACGAGCTGCTCCCACTCTCGGGGTCCAGGCGCCGCCTCAGGGCTGCCCCTCTTCCTGCTCACACCCCCTCCTGTCTCTGCACTCCGCACTCTGCCGCTTGCTTGGCGCCTCCAGGTGCTCAGATGGTGTTCTTCAGAGTGACCTGTGCTTCCTGAAGCCGTTAGCCTGGCTGGAGGCACCTCCAGGGTAGCTGTCCATGAAGCCCCAGCCCGGAAGCCCTTCGTGACTCTTGCAGGAAGTTTCTCCTTCCCTCTCTTTGCACTGTCTGGATCTGTGAGTTTTGCCTGTTGGCACGTGAGCCTGGCCTTCTGCATCAGATCTGGAGGGGAGGCTCCTCTGAGCTGGCTGCGCCCCCCACCCCTTGCAGCTGGGTGCTCTGAACTCAGGGGGCTGCTAGGCTGGAACCAGCCCCTGAGCCCTGACGCTTGTTCCCAAGATGGGAGCCTTGGTCAGATAACAGCTGTGAATGGCCAGAACAGTTACTTAGAATTAATTCATTTTTATACCTGTTACTGGGCTGAATTTTTTTAAAGGGTGTGCCTGATATTGGCAGATGGATGTAGTTTTCCTAGGATCTAATTTACATCTGAGCCCTTTCTAAGGATCTTGGTACATCCATCCCATCCCCCTTGAGGAGGACCGAGGAGACCAAGCCTGGTATCACATAGGAGCTCTTGGCTGGCACCTTCTCATTTCACTTCTCATTTCCAGGGAAATTTTTTCCTCTTATACTAGCCACTTTTTTGAACTGTGTTTCTTTATTTTATATACAGAGATTTGATGGCCAAAGTTTTTTTTTTTTTTTTTTTTAAGAGAGAGAAGATAAAGTCAGATACTCTTAGGCAAAGATACTCTTTCAGAAAAGCATGTGTGGAATTCCTTGTCCACATGTCCTGCAGCTGAGAAGGCATGGCTCTTTGCAGGAGGTGGACATCTGCAGAAACAGTGGGGGGGTACAAGGGGGTCCCTACACCCAGGGCCTTGCCTTGATTGCTGTCACTGTCCTGTTCTGGCCCCGTGCCTGCCCCTGCTGAAGTTTCAAAGTGGGCTCTCCTTTTATACTCTCTCCTTGTGTAACTTAATCCAGTTTCCAGATTGTAAAAGTAAGTTGAGCTAAAACTGACCAAAGGAGAAAGATGTATCTGTCCTGTGACTTTTAGAAGAAATATTGACATGGTTTTATTTCTCCATTCTAAGATCTCTGACTTCTTTGAAGCTAGAGAAATTATGGCTCTTTCTACCCTTTTGCTTTAGGTTGACCCTTAAATGTCTTACTTTCACTGAGTATGAAGAACTTCCTGATTGGGTGCTTTAGTAAACTCTGTTGTGGCATAAGACAGCCCAAGGTTCTGTTTCGCTTGTTCTATTCACAGGGAATCACTGCTGCTCCACTTGGGACTTCTAAATCCTAGGGTCAGCTCTGCTCCAAGCTCAGCTGGCCTCTCCATCTGTTGCCGTTGCTTTTTCTGTTAGACGAGAGTCATCCTCTTAGTAACACGATCTGATAGGTATTGCGTTATGTGCCAGGCGTGACGCAAAGACACCATTCTTTCATTTTAACCTCCGGAAAACTATAAGGCCGATCTTGTCATTTTCATACTGCAGGGACTAAGTGACAGTTCGTTCAGTACTAGATATGACGGCTCCAAAGCCCCTTCCTCTCCTGGCAGGCGAGGCTACCTTGGTTCCTTGGGTAGGTCACAAGAACTTGGATAGACCTGAACTCCGAACAAGGTTCATGCTTTTGACCCAGACAGATCTGCACTGGAGTTTTGGCTCTTCCTCTTAGTAGCTATGTGATCTTGGTTGAATTACTTAAGTCCTCCAAAGCTCGTCTTCATTCAGAAGTTGTGTGTGAAATCTGACGATAAATTCACCTTCAGTATACGGGGCATGAGGTGGACTGTCACTGACTCTTCCACTCTTTACTAATACATCAGCCTGACTTTTCTAAGGTAATTTTTGGCAAGTGACGTTGCCTGTTTTTCCTTCTGGAATGCTGAGCCCTGGCCAGCTTGGTCTGTAGAGGGGGTGACTGTGGTGCCTCTGATGTTGGCAACTCTTTATGACCATTGGCCTCCTGTGGCTTTTCACAACATTTCTGGAGGCAGCTGGGTGTGTTTGTGGCCTGTTTTTGCAAGCAAATCAAGGAGTTAGTCCTGGCCTTTTAAGGTTGAGCACACCCAGTAAATAGCGTACCTCTTACCTGCCTGACGTGGACACAGGGAAGGAAGGTGGCAGATGGGAGACTGAAGTGCCACCTTTATTATTAATAAAGATGGTGCTGGATGTGGAGTAAAGGAGCACAGCTAAGAACAGATGGGACTCTAAGGAGCGGGGATGGAGGAAGGGAAGCTTAGGTGCATCAGAAAAGGGGAGGAGGAGAGGCTGCAGGCAGGATTCTTCATGTGAGGTGAGGCTTTGGATGGGCTCTCTGGTCTCTGCACTGCTGCGCCTTCAGGACAGCCGGGAACCGCCTGCTGCGGGTCACAGCAGCTCGCTCTGTGGGCCAGCAGCTGTGGAGCTCCAATGTCCGCTCTGCCAGCCGCTGGATCGGGCCCGGCACAGGGCTGCTTGGAGGAGAAAATGGGAAGATTGTTGTTTGGGAAAACGTGTCTCTTTGAAAACAGCTATGTATGTACACTTAGGAGCTTCTCTAAATTAAGTATTTTTAGAATGCATGGATTTTAAGATCTTGTATGACTCTGAAGTAAGTCAGAGAAACACAAATACGTGATATATGGGGAATCTTAAAAAAAAGGATACAAATGGACTTATTAATATTTACGAAAGAGAAGCAGACTCACAGAGCACAGTTATGGATACCAGAGGGGAAGGTTGTGGGCAGGGATAGATTGGAAGTTTGGGATTAACATGCACACACTGCTAGATTTAAAATGGATTAAAAAAGTTACTTAAAAAGTTATATGACAGTTAATAGTTTCTTGATACACACACACATATTTTATATATATATTATATATTTGTATGTAGTTTTTATATTTTATGTCTTTATTCATATATATCATTGTGGCTTATTTTTAATGCATCTTTTGGGGTATATTAATTTCTGGTTTTTGATTCTGAAGGAAAATGAAATCATAATAATGATTAACAGCTGCTGAAAATATGACCTGCTGTGTGATATTTAATTTGATTTGTTAATCTTAAAGATACAGACTTATGATGGTTTCAGTCTGAAGGGGCAACCCTTGCTCCCAGTCCTTTTCCTGGGAAAAGATGGTGCTGGACTAGTTATAACTAGTCTGATGAAAGTAGAGGGCAGAGCTCCTGTCCAGCCCCCTACCCTCAACTCCCATCTCTGTGTTTTTTCTTGATTTGGGGCTTGTGAAAACAGATATGTTGCCTGAATTCATCCTGAAATGAATGAATTAAATCTATCTCCATTTTTTATCTGAATGCTTATAGAAGCCGTGTATTAACCATAATCTAAGAGGATCTTGGGCTTCCCTGGGGGGCTCAGTAGTATCAGTAGCATCCGCCTGCCAATGCAGTGGGACACTCTGGTTGATCGGGAAGATCCCAGGAGAAGGCAACCCACTCCAGTATCCTTTCCGGAAAATTCCATGGACAGAGGAGCCTGGTGGGCTACAGTCTGTGGGGTAGCAAGAGAGTCAGACAAATGTTGGTGACTTAAATTTTGCAGCTGTAGAATTATATTAGACTTCAAATAATTTAACTACTAACATTTTATCATTTAAGATCTAGCTCAAACTCATGTTTTAGGGAGTAAAATTATATCTCATGAGAGCTATCAGCCTAAGTATATAGCCTCTTAACTCGGCATTCAACAAAGGCATACAACAAACAAAAGTTAATCTGTGTTTTCTTTTCTTTTTAGCTTCTCAGACAAGCTATTTAGTGGAAAAGGCTTACATTTTCAGCCATCAGTTCTAGATTTTGGAGTTCAGTAAGTATTTTCTCCTTTCAATTTTTAGCAATTTATTATTTAAACTATTTGCTTTCAGGATATTTTTTATATATGTATGATACTAATATATTTTAAATAGATAATATAAAGAGATACTGTTCCTAGAACTTGTTGAAAGGAGCGTTTTTGTGAAAAGGAGAGTATGAGAGTTGGTTTAGTCCTTTCTTTAGTTTTTAATAAATACGTGTTATAATCTAAGTCTATGGTATTACATCCTTGTTTTTCTGAAATAAAGAAGGCTATTTTTTTTTTAATGAAAAACTCTACATGTCAATGGTTGCTGAATTTTTAAAATTAGATTCACTTATTCACTTGTTTTTACTACTCCTTGTGCTTTGGGATTCAAAACTGGACATGCATTAGTTATTGTGATTGGGGTTTTGGGAACAGGTGGGGAAGACAGAGTGGAGCTGTCATTCCTTTCGGTACAGCTTGTTGAGAACCGAGAGATGAAGGAGGTGATCTGAGTGTCAGGTGAGGGGCTGACCTGGGAACTCAGAAATTAAGGAAGAGAAGGATGCAGTTGTTCTCAGGAGGGAACTCCAGGCCTCGTGCTGGTTGCAGTGAATTTAAGATGTGAAGTGTTAGACTCCCTGGATGTAGAATTTTGCTGTACTGAACAGATTCAGTTTCATGTTAATAGAGTTTCAAGGAGGAAGTAAAAGAGTGTTTCAGGATTAAAAACCCTGCTTGTTTCAGCATCCTGCAACATCAGTTTTATGAAGAACTTTCTGCGTTGCAAAAAAAAGCTATGTGAGTGAAATAGCTGTGGTGCTAGGAGAGCATCTGGGGTGAGTTAGTGGTGCTCGCCTGGCGTGTCCTCCTTCATTCACCTGGTTTCCTTCTTTCCATTTCCTTCTGATCGGCAGAAGATCAGAGCTGCAGTGAAGAATCCTGAATTTTAAATTTAGAAGTACACTGTTGAACTTTTTAAGGAGAGTGCATAAAAGGAAGACGTGATAAAAGTGCAAAGGGAACTTGCTGTATTTACAAGATTCTAGGCGTCTGCTTTTTTTTTTTGAATTTTTATATTTTTACTCTTACGAATGAGATTGTATAGTAAAACCTCATCAGTTTCAATTTCCAAGAGATTATTTTACTTCTGTCAAAAGTATGGTTAAGAGAACTCGTAATGCAGGGCCTACTTGTATACTGTAGATTGGTAGATATCGTATGAGGGATAGCAGTAAATACAGTTAGACTGTGATAGCAATTCCAGTTCATAGGACACTGGCTGTCTGTAGTATATTTACTCTGTCAATATAAAAATCCTGCAGTCGGTGCCCATGAGTGGGTGTATGCATCATCTGCGTATGTTACTTAGCTCTGCGCATCAGTTTCTGGTTCTGATAGTGGTAAGTCATGTTGAAAAGAAATGTTTAAAGTTTTTGACTTGAAAAGGTTACTAAGTTTTAGCCTTGAATCACCTTTGGATGATTCAGTTTTGTTTACGTAGTAGTTTACAGTTCTAAAATGCAATCTTATCTCTTGTGAGTTGAATCTTACATCAGTCCTGGAAGGATAGTGGAGATAGGTGTTACCTGAAAAATAGAGAATTATTTCCAAATATCTCTATATTTGAGCATGTACTATAGATGCTCATATATTTGGGCTGAGAAATAATGCATTTTCCCCCAAGGTTATTGGTTATTTCACTAGAAGTGGCAGTAAATCTTGACTTCTAAGCCAGTATGCTCTGTGCTGTTTTTCTCATAACTGAGATCTAGGATATGGTTATGGGAACATTATTTTTGCTAAAGTTTAAAACAGTCATTCAGTGATAACAAAATACAGCCCCCCAAATTAGTCAGGTTTTATCTTCTAACAAATGGCCCAATTTATAGGCATTAGACACACTTTAACCAGCACGTTCTCCTCATTTCTGCTCTGCCCTAGGTCAAGTTTTGCTATTGTTTGTTTTGACATTGACCTTGAACAAACCTCATCCCTTCTCACAGCTCTAGTTTCTCTCTAGGATACAGAATCAGGATCATGTTATTCTGTTACCCTCTGCCTGCTTCTTAGGGTTTATTTTAAGGGTTAATATTCTTCTGGTCCTGAGATTAAAAGTGCTAATCATTCATAAGAAATTGTAATCATTCTTTTGCAGTATTAAATTAATAGAGTATCTTCCAGCTGTCACTCGTGAAGGAAATTCTTATCCTCATGACACTTTTAAAAATAGAGTTAAAAAAAAATAAGATAAAAATAGCACAGTGGTAACTAGGATTTGGCCAGCATTTTCTGTTAGGTCTGGTGAGGTTTCTGGGGGACATGGCTACTGGACTCTGCAACATGGCAGTTTTGTGTTGCTCTGGGAGATATTCGTGTCTTTCGAAACTAAAAATCTTGTATTGCAACAATGTGAATGAGATAAGTAACTTTGCTGATTGCATATTACCACTGAAAAACCTGAAATCATGAAAGTTTTTATTTAATTTAATTGAGGAAAAAGGCAGATATGAGCCCAGTACTCCTAAGCTAGAGCTTTCTGAGATGACCTGCTATATATGATAGTATAGAACATTTTTAGTTGTATTATTTAAGAACACTCTAAAAAAAATCAAAGTTTTAATCACACTGATATGTATTTTATTTGTTACTGGTTGTTAAGGACTTTTAAAATACATATTGGACATATTAAGCCTTCAGTTAAGACTTGTGATGAAAAGTAAGAGCAAAAGTTGAAAGAAAAACTTTAAGGAATTGATGGCGAAAACAGTATTTTGGAAACCACATTGTTTGTGTGAGAGAGAGTATGCATTTAATTTTTCCGAAGCACACATTTTTAATGTCAGAGAAATTGGAACGAAATCAGAGAAACACAAATATAGTGTAGATGATTTTTTGCTGAATTTAGAAATATAGTCTTATTTCTGGGCCATACTCATGAGAACTGTCTATTTGGGTCTCTGCCACTGAGGGTGTTAAAACTAGAGAGATGACTTCAGTGAAGTCTTTTTTGGCTGTCTATTTATCGCAACTCTTAACTAGAGTGAATTTGGTATTGGGTGGTAGGGATCAGAGTAAATAATTCCAGGAAATGTTGCAGGTAGCTCCAGGTAGGTGGGCCAGAAACCAGTCCCTTTCCTCTTGCAGTTCTTTGTGAGAGCCCACCTTGTAGACAGAGATCCTTGCTGAAAAGACTTGGCACCAGGGCCTCCTGATTAGGGTATTTGCTGAAGAACAGAAACTCTTACTGTGAGGGTCATGGAAAGTTTTGAAAGTATATATAAAACTTTTGTGTGCATATTTTGGATGGAGGAGCCAAAGCTTTCATTAGAGTTTTTGAAAGACTCATGATTTAAATGGATAAGAGCCAAAGCTAGAAAGTGCTGTAGAGTTTTCATTTTTCTCAGAAGAATGGTGTTTAATGAATAAGTTTCCTTTTATAAGACTTAATAAAGTCTCCTTGCTAGTTAAATCCGTTCCCTCCAAAAGTCTATTTAAATTTATTACTCAGTAAATGAACCCTAAGAAGATTGGATTTTTCTATGGGTACAGTTTCTTTTCTAAATATATTTTCACTCAAATTAGAGACCCATGTCAGACAGATACCTAGATCCCTCCAGGTGTTTCTTGCAAGCACTTAACAGCTTGTGCATGCTAAGTCGCTTCAGTCGTGTCTGACTCTTTGCGACTTTGGACTGTAGCTGGCCAGGCTTCTCTATCTGTGGGATTTTCCAAGCAAGAATACTGGAGTGGGTTGCTCTGCCCTCCTCCAGGGGAACTTCCTGACCCAGGGATCGAACCCCAGTCTCTCGTGTCTCCTGCATTGGAAGGCAGGTTTTTTACCATAGTGCCACCTGGAAACCTGTTTAATGGCCTAGAAGGGTTGAATTCTAAAACAAAAATCAGCGGGGTGCTGCTGTGGGTTGGCATAACGGTCTTAAAAAGTTTTTTGGACTCTTTGTGGATAGAATTAGCAATAGGATTATTCTATTAGCAATGTTTTTAACTTTGTAATGAAGATCAACAGCTTTCTGTGTTAGGATGTGTATATGTATGTATTTATGTATTGATGGGTGGGTGAGTGGATAGATATTTTGTTTGTAACCATACAGTCCCCTGCGTTTTCTTCTCTTTCCCCTCTAGGTTCCTGGGACAGCCTGCAGCAAAGATTCTCTATGCTTATAACCCAAGCAGGGAGAGTGAGGTTGTCGTGAATTCCGTGTTTACAGCCGCGAGACATTTCCACGTGCCTCCTGTTCACTGCCGGGTAAGTGTGGACCAGCTCTGGGAAGCTAAGCTGTGGCGGGCTGCCAGCTTCTCTTGCTTTCTTTGGCCTGCAGTTTTTTTACTTTCTGCTGCCTGTCTCTCCGTTTTCTGCTACCCAAGCTCTTTCTTTCTGTGTGTTTGCTCTAGCATTTATTTTTTCAGTTGTTCAGATTCATAATTTTGTGGCTGTTGATACTCATGTGGAAAGAAAAGCATGTATATTCAATATGACTGTTTCGTAGTTAAAGAAACTTTATATTGCTTGTCTCATGATGACTACAAATGCTGAAGCATGTAGTAACTAGTCAAGTTTATAGTGGTGATCTTTCTACCTGGCCAGCCCACTAGACTGTTTTCTTAGTACAGGACTGAGAGAGGGTGAGTGGTTCCTTGCGAAGCTCATTTGCATCAACACAGAGCTCCAAACCTAGTCTTCCAATAGGTTTAATTTTAGTAATTCAGTTTACCTTTAATTTTTAATGAAAATCCAGGTTACTGGTAGAGTTTATTTATTTTCATTACTGTGTCTATGTGATACTCACTTCTTAAAAACAATACTGGAACTCAGGAAGTGGTGTAAAGGGGAGCCTGGTATCTTGTTATCACAGTCTGTCCAGATGAATGCTGTCCCTGGCTTTTATTAAGCAATAGCATGTTTGAACACTGGTGATTCTATTTACTTAAGCAGAGGTAGAACCGTGTAGATACTGGCTCTTGAACATGAGGATGAAGAAGAGGAGGGAAGAGAAAAGATGTGGGACACGTGACTAGCTGGGCTGAGAGCAGTCTTGCCCTAAGTCCACGGTGTTTTTGATATTTTCTGTTAGATTTTTGGGTGATGATCCGTTTGGACATTCTCAGTGATCCATGATATGTATAAATCAAGGGTGCAGAAATATGCCAATATCTGGAATTGTTAAAAAAAATCTGTGAAAGATAATTTGTCAAAGAAGGGCCACTGCAAGTAGCTAATGAAGTGCCTTTCTTTTAGGTAATTCCAGCAATGGGGAAAACTTCCTTCAGAATTATTTTCTTACCCACAGAAGAAGGAAGCATTGAAAGTTCTTTATTTATTAATACCTCCTCACACGGAGTCCTCTCTTATCATGTAAGTAGCTTTTTTTGGGGGTCATATAATTTGGCTGTTGATTTAATGAAAGTGTTTGGAAATTAAAGGAAAAAAAACCTTTTGGAAATGTTGCCACCTGGTTTGTGTCATTCGAACGTAAGGCTGCTTAGCTGGTGTTCAGCTCAGCAGCCTGCCTCCTTCCATTGCTCGTGGGCTGCCGTCCATCCTGCAGAGTGCAGGGCTGGAACGCACCTTGGATCTTGAAAGGTATTGGAACAAAACAGAGAAATGCGCTGTACAGTTTCTAGTGTAAAATACAGTGGGGTTTCAAAGCTCACACCCTCCACCTCAAGCAGTCCAGGGCTGGGCGCTGTGAGCGTCTCTGGGAATTTTGCCCCCTCCTCTCCTGAGCTCAGCACTGTTTCTGCTTCTTGGGTGAGGGTTGTGGGCTTGGAGGCCAGTCCTCAGGGGTCCCTGTTCTAGCAAAGCCCGGGGTGGGGCAGAGGTGGTGAGGGACAGGAGTCTTTTTGTTCACAAAATCAGCCAGAAATCTTAAGTGGTATCTGTAACATCTTTCATTTAAGTGCCAAGGTCTAGCATTTTTGTGGCTAAGTCTAACTGAATTCCATTAAACTTTTGTCCCTTATCAGAAAAGCTATTTCTGTAAAGATTTGCTACAGTGAGAAACAGCAACTTTGTTGCAGTTTTTTAAGTAGACAAAGATAAGTATAGTAATTGGATAAATAGTCTTGAAGTCCAAGTTGATGAACACAAATTTCCTTTGGAAAAGTATTTCAGTGTTGTATCAAATGTGTTTCGAAACTCAGTTGTTTTTTTCTTTTTCTGCAGGTATCTGGAATAGGTACTCGCAAAATCTCTGCAAAAGGGTCTGCAGAGCAGCTTCCGAACGCTTACTTTCTGCTTCCACAGGTCCAGAGTGTTCAGCTTTCTCAAACACAGGTGATTTTAGTAGTACCTTTATTTTGAATGCTGGTAAACGCCCAACTTTGTAGCCTCTACACTTTGGTGTCTGATGAAGAGGACAAACAGCCCTTTTTACATAGTCAGAATTGGGATTTTTAACATGTTCTGCTTTTGGGAAAAATCCCGGTACATACGGAAATAACATACGTGTGTAAAGTGTCAGAGGAGTCCATATCCTTCTTTGTAATGGCTGTGTAGTTCATGGTGTTGATATTTCATAGTTTGCTTAGTCCTGTTGGTCATCTGCAGTGTGTGTGCTGCTGCTGCTAAGTCGCTTCAGTCGTGTCCGACTCTGTGCGACCCCATAGACGGCAGCCCACCAGGCTCCCCCGTCCCTGGGATTCTCCAGGCAAGAACACTGGAGTGGGGTGCCATTTCCTTCTCCAGTGTATGAAAGTGAAAAGTGAAAGTGAAATCGCTCAGTCCTGTCCGACTCTCAGCGACCCCATGGACTACAGCCCACCAGGCTCCTCCATCCACGGGATTCTCCAGGCAAGAGTGCTGGAGTCTAGTTTTTCATTATTGTCATTAGAGGGTATACATATTTTACAGCTTTCTTTGTTTTTCTTTTGGATTACCTATTTCGTTGGGGGTATTTTGTAAAAAGGATTCTGTAGTTAAAGACTGTGCACTGTTCTGTACAGCTTGTTAATCTTGCCAGAGTGCTTTTCAGGAAGCCAGACCCTCCCTGGTCACCACTAATGACATTCCTGCAAATATCTTCCCTCCCCACCTGCCTCCAGTCCTGCCCGGGTGTGGCTCACCAGAAAGAAAGGTTTTCCATGTCTTAGTAGGTATATGTAATGGTACCTTAAAATTCTTTTAATGTATATTTCATGGATAGCTTATAGGGTTGTCCCTTTTTCCCTTTGATTATTTATATTTCTTTGGGTGGACAACTGTTGACATTCCAAAAGCTCTTGACTCAACATATTATGAATATGTGTTACTACTTATATACTACTTACTGCTACTACTACTTACTACTACTGCTACTGCTACTACTCTTTCTTCCAGTGAGTAAATAAAGCCCACTGCTTGGACTTCTGTAGGTCTCTGTATCCAGGCTTTCCTTCACCGTCTGCCTCACTGAGCCTCTGCTCTTGGCCAGGTATCGGTCTGGCACTTCTGTCTCAATGGAGCTCTCATTCCAGTGGGGAGACAAAAAAAATTAATTTACCTGTAATGTAATGTCTGGGCACTTTGCCACCAAATACGTTATTCTTAGGGATTTAAAATATTACTACTATTTTCATTTTTTATAAAATGAAATAGCCCTTCCTCAGAATTGTAAGGAAGATTTAATTTGCAAATTTGGATTTGCTTTAAGTCCCAAAACCAGTGGACTGTACTGAACGGTTTTAGGCCAGAGACTGTGCTGATCTGACCTGCATTCTGTAACGGCTTGGGAGGCCTAGAGGAAGTTCAGTTTGCATGTGCTGACAGCGAGGGCTTTTCCTGTGAGCACTTTCAGCCTTATCTTGGGGCTCTCCTTTGGTGGCAGGAGATGGGGGAGTTGAGATGGGCCAGGTTTCTCTGCTGACTGCGAGTGAGAGCTCTGAATGCCTGGTACCGTGTTAGTGGTGATAAAAGCATTAAAAGCAAGGCAGGAGTCAGATTTCCTCAGTTAATGGAGTTGATTTAAGGAGACATGGTATTTGGAGCCTCGGAGAGAGGCCTTGGTTCGGTGAGAGCTTGCCTGTCATCTGCTCTGCCTGGCAGAGCCCATCCTTGCTTTGACGCCCTCTGCCCGTCCCCGCCTCCGGGCCTTCCTCATCTGGGCATCGCGGCAGCCCCTTCGTTGGTCCCCAGTGCCTGCTTGGGCCTTTCCAGTCCCCTTCCCGAGCGGCACGGGCTGTGTCTGGGAAGCCTGGCGCCGTCCTCCCCGCCCGCGTGGGCCTCCCCCGGCCTCTGCTCTCACGGCCTCTCCCGCCGCTGGTCCTGCCGCGTCCCCAGACAGCCCTCCCCGGCGTCCCCTCGGCGCGCCTGCGCGTCACCCCTCCTTTCTCACCTGAAGACTCCAGGGACCTTCTGTTCGGACCTTGGTCAGACTTCAGTACAGCTGTGTTCTTTCCCGTTAGGACTCATCCCATGAGATGATCCCATACCCAGCCTCTCCTTCCCTCTGTGGAATTGAAGCCCCATGAAGACGGGGCCCCTGACTCGGCTTTCTGCCGCTCCCCGGCCCAGCCTGCGCCTGCTGTCACAGGGGCCCAGCAAGGCGCTGCAGGCTCCCCGCCTCAAAACCGGGAGCAGTGGCTGATGCTCCCTGCCCTGTGGCCCAGCACAGCAGCAGCTTTTCTGGGTGTATGTTTCTGCTCTAGCTGGTATGAAACTTTTCTTTGTTTCTTTCCCCCCTTTTTATATTTAGTAGCTCTTATTAAGATATAATTCACATCCCACAAAATTCAGCCACTTAAAGTGCCCCGCAATTCCTCACGGAATTGTGCAACCATCACCTCGATCTCACAACCCAATTTTAGAACGTTTTCACTGCCTTAGTCCCTGGCAACCACGGCTGTGCTTTCTGTCGCTGTAGATTTGTCTGTATTGGACATTTCGTGTAAGTGAATTGTGTGGTCTTTTATGACTGGCTTCTTTCATTTAGCAAAATGTTTTCAGTTTCATTCGTGTCACGATCTTTCCTTCCTTTTTATTGTCAAATACTGTATTACTGTATAGACATATTCCACAGTTTCTTTAAACATTTATCAATTGGTGGACATTTAATTCGTTTTCGTTATTTTGGCTATTATGAATGACGTTTCAGTGAACATTCACAGACAGTTTGTGTGGACGTGTGTCTTCTATTCTTTGGTTTATACGTAGAGGTAAACCTTTGCTGGCTCACATGATAATTCTGTGTCCAACATTTTGAGGAATCATCAGACTGTTTTCAGAGTGGTTCCGTTGTTTTATAATGTCACCACAATATATGAGGATTCCAGTTTCTCTGCAGCTTTGCCAAGGCTTGTTTTTTTACTGTTCTTTGTTTTGTTTTTTTATAGCCATCCTAGTGGGCGTGAAGTGGTGTCTCATGTGGTTTTTATTTGCATTTCCTTAATGACTAGTGATGTTGAGCATCTTTTCATGTGCTTTTTGTTAATGTGTACATCTTCTTTGGAGAAATGTGTATTCAAATCCTTTGCCTATTTTTAAATTGGGTTTTTTGTCTTTATTGTTGAGATGTAAGTGTTCTTCATATATTCTAGATATTGGACTTTGATCGGGGACATAATGTATAAGCGTTTTCCCCCTTCTGTAGGTTGTCTTTGTGTTAATTTTTATGAACTCCGATCAGGGACACAGTTTGTAAGCATTTTCCCCCCTTCTGTAGGTTCTCTTTGTGTTTTTAATTCTTATGAACTCCGATCGGGGACACAATTTGTAAACGTTTTCTCCCCTTCTGTAGGTTGTCTTTGTATTTTTAATTCTTACGAACTCCAGTTTACTTATTTTTTATTTGGTCATTGATGCTTTTGGGGTCATATCTAGCGAGGCTCAAGGTTTTGAAGATTTACTCCTACGTTTTCTTCTGAGAGTTCAAAGGTCGTCTCTTCCAGTGAGGTCTGTGGCCCGTTTTGACTTCATGTTAGTGTGGAACGTGAGCTTGGGTTCCGAGCTCATTCTTCTCACGTGCGTTTCCGGTGGTCCAGTACTCTGGTGAACAGACAGTTCTCCCCTCACTGGGTTGTCTCGACTCTTCCTTGAATCTGTCGGCTTCGACTCCATTCTCAGTAGCAGAGTCTCCCCTTCCTTTTCATCGGTGCTGGATCTGTGAGTTTAGTCGAGTCACTTTCTGAGACTGCTCTGTCAGCCAGCAGATGGTTGTTGGGTGCCATTCTCGAATGTTCCCGAAAGTGTTAGAGCAGTGAGCACATCCCAGTGGTGTGACAATGCAGAATGCATTTCAAGGGTTTGTACAGAAAGCTCAGTTTTTTTGGCTGATCTTTTGTTACAGCCCAGTATTCAGAGATCTAAATATAAAAAAAATTCTCTTAAAAATCAGTTACTAAATTTCTTTCATTTTTATGGTGATTCAGAAAAAGAAATTTTAAAGGCTTACTACACCTGAAAACAAAAAAGCCTACAAAATGTAGACTTAAATAATTATGGCAATCCTCAGAAAAAGTCCTCATTACGATATTTTTGCATTTGAACCACAGACATAAAATGTCTTTGTATTGTTTTAAATGGATGTAAGGTTGCCAGCTGTCCTTTCTCAGAAAGGAGTGTCTTTATTTTGATGTTCTTCCTGTCCCCTGTTCTTGTCTCCTTCCTTCCTGTTGTCCAGAACTCATCATCCGGGGTAGGTGCCGAGTTGGGGAAGTCATTTCTCTCAGAGGGCTAAGACGTGCGGGAGGGATTGCTCACAATTGCATCTTCTTCAGCATGGAGTAGGAAAGCGTATCTGGTGGAAAGAAGCTAAAGAGCAAGGTTTAGGCAGAAATGGGTATGTCCTGGATCTTTTAGACAGGGTCTTTGCTCACACTTACACTTGCTTCCTAAGGTAGCAGGTGGAAGTTGTATGCAGTCGGAACACGTCGGCTCACTTTTCCTCATGGCTTACCACACGCTGCCTCACTTGCAGAGGGGGCGGTACTTGGTCTTATCTCCAAGCTTCTAAAAGATGTAGGCAGCTATTACACAATCAAGTTTGCATCGTGCTATCTTAAAAATATGGATTCATTTGATTTCTAAAATTAAGATTACTTTCCGTCTGTGCTGGGTCTGTGCTGCCGCGCTCGGGCTTTCTCTGGTCGCGGTGAGGAGGGGATGCTCTCTGTTTGGCACGCGGGCATCTGGTTTTGGTGGCCTCTCTGGTTGGGGAGCGTGGGCGCTAGGTGCATGGGCTTCAGGAGTCTCAGCACCCTGCCCAGCAGTTGTGGTGAGCAGGCTTAGTCGCCCCAAGGCATGTGGAATCTTCCCGGGTCAGGGATCAAACTCGTGAGAAACTCGTGTCCCCAGGCAGATTCTTACACTGTACAACCAGGGAAATTAAAAAAAAAAAAAAGATTTATTTTACGAATACAAACTGAAGGAAAAATTAACTATATCCATGAAAACAGAAGCTGATCTCCCTCAGTCTGCTTCCAGCCTGTGAGCTTTCCACTGAGCCCACTGTATCTTGCTGGATTGTTAAATGAGCATTTGTAAAACCCCAGGACAGAGCCCAGCTTCAGCTTACAGAGTATAATTAAGTACCCTGAAAAGGGTTCTGTTTGATATTCCGTCCTCTTTTTTTAAAAGAGCATACATTTAGGGAAAATGGTCAAATAAAATATGTCCATATGATCTTATTTGAATGTTGCGCTTTAAGCCTGCTTTTCCACTCTGCTGTTTCATCAAGAGGCTCTTTAGTTCCTCTTCACTTTCTGCCATAAGGGTGGTGTCATCTGCATATCTAAGGTTATTGATATTTTTCTCAGTGATCTCGATTCCAGCTTGTGCTTCATTCAGCCCAGCATTTTGCATGATGTACTCTGCATATAAGTTAAATAAGCAGGGTGACAGTATACAGCGATGATGTACTTCTGTCCCACTTTGGAGCTAGTTTGTTGTTCTATGCCTAGTTCAAACTGTTATCTCTTAAGGTGCGTACAGATTCTCAGGAGGCAGGTAAGGTGGTCTGGTTCCATCACTTCATGGCAAATAGATGGGAAAACAGTGGAAACAGTGATTGACTTTATTTTCTTGGACCCAAAATCACTGCAGATGGTGACTGCAGCCATGAAATTAAAAGACGCTTGCTCTTTGGAAGAAAAGCTAGACCAACCTAGACAGCATATTAAGAAGCAGAGACATTACTTGGCCAACAAAGGTCTGTCTAGTCAAAGCTATAGTTTTTCCAGTAGTCATGTATGGATGTGAAAGTTGGACCATAAAGGAAGGTGAGCACCAAAGAATTGATGCTTTTGAACTGTGGTATTGGAGAAGACTCTTGAGAGTCCCTTGGACAGCAAGGGATCCAACCAGTTCATCCTAAAGGAAACCAATCGTGAATATTCATTGGAAGGGCTGATGCTGAAGCTGAAACTCCAATACTTTGGCCACCTGATGTGAAGAACTGACTCATTTGAAAAGACCCTGATGCTGGGCAAGATTGAAGGCAGGAGGAGAAGGGGATGACAGAGGATGAGATGGTTAAAATCACTGCAGATGGTGACTGCAGCCATGAAATTAAAAGACGCTTGCTCTTTGGAAGAAAAGCTAGACCAACCTAGACAGCATATTAAGAAGCAGAGACATTACTTGGCCAACAAAGGTCTGTCTAGTCAAAGCTATAGTTTTTCCAGTAGTCATGTATGGATGTGAAAGTTGGACCATAAAGGAAGGTGAGCACCAAAGAATTGATGCTTTTGAACTGTGGTATTGGAGAAGACTCTTGAGAGTCCCTTGGACAGCAAGGGATCCAACCAGTTCATCCTAAAGGAAATCAATCGTGAATATTCATTGGAAGGGCTGATGCTGAAGCTGAAACTCCAATACTTTGGCCACCTGATGTGAAGAACTGACTCATTTGAAAAGACCCTGATGCTGGGCAAGATTGAAGGCAGGAGGAGAAGGGGATGACAGAAGATGAGATGGTTGGATGGCATCACCGACTCGAGGGACATGAGTTTGATCAAGCTCCAGGAGTTGGTGATGGACGGGGAGGCCTGGCATGCTGCAGTCCATGGAGTGGCAAACAGTTGGACACAACTGAACGACTGAACTGATGATCTTATTTCTATGAATGGGGGGAAAATAGTGTGAATGTGTATAATGTCATGTAGATTATAATTGGTTCTGCCCTCTTAATATGAATCCTGAGTTTAAGATCTCAGTTTATTTTCTGGAACAACAAAAAAAAAACCTGTGTTCATCCTGTGGAATAAACTAGGGTGCCCATGAAAAATTGTTAGGTTATCTAATTTTTTCCTGTAGTATTGAGCTCATTCTGGCCCTTTTTGTGTGTCCATTCGTATCTGACTTTTGCATTTTTCCTGCTCAGTCAAATTGGATTAAATGGCTCACTCTCTAATGCTGAAGCCAAGAGTGTTTGTGTGATTGGTCTTCTGTCTAAATTGGTGCTGGCTGGGAGTTCTCTAGCAGTGACTGACTTCAGGGGACAGGAGGGTGTACATTGCAGCTGCTTTGCTGCACATGTGTCTGCTCTGGGGGAAGAAAGGCGGCCGATACAGGGAGTTGAGTTGCCTTTTCCTTTGTTCCTCCTCTTGTATTTTTTTGACCTTTATCGAGTGAGCATTCCTAGTGGACAGGATGTCACTGTGACTGGGTTTAAGTGAGATTCCCGGGTCGCTCCGCTTCGTTGCAGTCTTGTCCGCATTTGGCACCTGGATCATCCTGCGGTCAGGCTTTCCTGCCTCCAGCGCACCTGCCAGGGCTGGTGATGTCTCCTTAGGCAGAGCTGTTCTCCCTGGTCACTGCGTCGCTGGGTCCCCTTTGTCTGCAGGACCCAGCACAAGCATCCTGGCTTGGCACCTGGGGCCCTTCATCCCCCAGGTCCAGCATCTTCTCCATCCTCAGAGATACCCCCGCTCTTCTCAGCTTTGGCCTCACAAACCGCTCATGCCTGGAGCCCTGTCATCCCTTTCTCCAGGCAGTCTCCCCATTCACAAGCTTTTTTCCCATTCTGACTCCAGTTCTCCTTCTGTTTCCATCCTTTGAGACCCAGTTCAGCTATCCCTTCCTTGTCAGATCCCTGGGCTGATGTCTGCTCTGGTCCCTCAGCATGTGGTTCAAGCCTTGCTTCAACACTGAGGTTCCTGGGCTGCCTCCTTCCCCTGCTCTACCACGAGGCTCTCTGGGCCCAGGCCTGTCTCTTCTTCGTTTTTATAATCTCAGCATCAGCTCAGTGTTTAGTACATTGAAGGCAGCCCCCAGAGTTTTTAATAGGTAGATGAGTCAGTGGGCATCTGAGTTAAGAGCCCCAAATAGCACATCCCCTCGACATAATATCTAAGATTTGTGTAAGTTCACCTTTTCACCACACCAACCAGATGACCTTCTGCAGATTTACTACCAGGGCAGGTGGTATTAAAATTCTTATTTTAGAAATTGTAGAATGGTCTTAGAGTTTAGGTTACTTGGTGGAGGTTGAGGACACAGCTAGGATTGGCAGTCCCGGCTCTGTTTGCTTTAAATTTTTCCCCAGGTAATGATTTCATATTGTTGACTTGGTAATTGATGTTCCAGGAAAGATAAATGCAGATAAAAATTTTTTTTCGGCATTTGTATAATGGCAAAAACAGTAGAAACAGCTTAAAGGCTCAAACATGGGAAAAGGGTTTGATAAATTTAAGTGTGTCAACATAGTACAATATTAAGTCATTCCAAATTACAGTTATAATGCTATGTAGAAATGTCTGCAAGCAAATGGTAGAATATAAGCTAGACTGCATTCTGTGATTATAACTATAAAGTATATAGTGGGATATAATATGTAAATAGAGTTGTGTTAGGCTCACGAAAAAGCAGGAAGGTCTGTTTTTATTAATTTGGTTTTTGGCTGTGCCATGCGGTGTGTGGGATCTTGGTTCCCGGACCATGGATTACACTTGTGCCTCCTGCAGTAGAAGCACAGAGTCTTAACCACTGACCACCGGAAAGTCACAAGAAGGTTTTTTTTTTTTTTTTTTTTAACATTTTTCTTTAGTGTTGTTTTGGATCCAAGCCATTGAGATATGAGAAACATTTTAGTGATTTATTTGGGCAAAGAAGAATTTAAAATTAGCATTTTCTTAGAATCTGGCATATAAGGTCCCTATAACAATGACGTTGTCTCAGAGAGTTAAATTATTATTACTGGAATCACTGTAAAATAATATTTATTGTTAAAGATGGAATTATAAGGCAGTATGGGAAACAGAGAGGCTTTAAGGTAAAGGAAAACCGATGATACGCAGTTCCCACCAAGTAAAAGTGCTTTTTCTTTATATGTGTGTCCTAAGATGGTATCATAGTGTTGAATTCTCTCAAAGGGAGATTGTGATGATAAGAAATGACAGCGTAATTTTAAGAAAGCGCAGGAAACCAGCGAGGTGGAACATTGGAGCTGGGCTCCAGGGCCTCAGCACAGGGACCGAGAGGCACGTCTCCTCACCTCCTTGCTGAGCTCTCCTGTGTGTGTGGTGGGAGCCGTCTTCCCCGGCACGGGGTCCTGTTACTAGATTGTGTAAAGGGGAGATTATTTCTGGATCTTCTGGGTGGTATCTAATGTACTTCAGCCCTGGCGTTCCTGCCTGTTTAAGCCTGGCGCAGGCTGGCTTGGGCGCGCCGCTGGGCCTGCTCCCCCGCCCGGCGGGACAGGTGTGGGCTGGGCCTCGGGGCCAGGCTGCGGGGGGGCGCCCCGAGTCCCGTCCTGCACCCCGCCACCGCCGCCGAGGTGCTGATCCCTATCAAGTGAGGGTGGCCGTGTGCAAGGGAAGCTGTAAACTCTGCTGGGAGGAGACAGGAACAGCTCCAGCCACAGTTTGACGGAGAAGTGGAAAGGGGCGGGTTTCTCACTCACCAGTTGCAAAGGTCTGAACGAGGATCTGGAGCTGGAAAATAAAAACAGGGAAAGGCTAAAGGCCTCAGTAGCTGCTGTATTTTCCTGAGATCTTACATAATTAGTTAAATGAAATCACAGTTTTTCTGGGTGTGATAGTTAAGAATTCCTAACTGTCTGGGTAGAAGCATAATGTTTTTAATGACACTAATTTGCCTGATAAAAATTATCTTTTTTTTTTTTAAACATAACATTAGTCTGTCCAACTCTGGAGAGTTATTACTGTGTGTTAGGAAAATATATTGCATTACCTACCTACCTCAGAATACAGCTTTTAAAGCAAAGAAACTGCTTTGTTAAAGAAAAAAATTTTTTCCATTGGAGCCTCCAGTGAAAATGATTCAGTGGGATGGGAGTTTGGGAAGAGATAGAGGGTTGGCGAGTAGCAGCCAGGAGGAATCCTGGTGGAGCCCAGGAAAATACCCAGAGGTGTGGGTGTGGTATAAGCTCAACCCCCAGCCAGGGGCATTCTCCCCACCAGCTCCACTCATCAGCTCCTGCAGTGCTGAAGTCTCTGTTCTCTCGGCAGAGCACAACAGCTTTCTAGAACAGTTTCCTGCTCCCTCTGTTAACTCAGCATTTGCTTGGTCCCTTTTTTGCCTCCTGGGAAAATTGACCAGCTCCTTACTGAAAAACCTGAGAGACCCCAATCATAGCAAGAATAATATGCTGGAAGGTTTTTTTGTGTGTGTTTTCCTTCACTAAGATTATAAGCACCTTAGGAGCAGCAGTCATGTTCTAATCAGTATTCTTTTTATCACCTGGCACAGAGCCTCATCACATAACTTGTAAATAAATCCTTGAGGGTTGAATTGTTTTTGTTCGGTCGTGAGCTGCAGTGTGCCAGGCCTCCCTAAGGACTGAATAAATCACCTTAAAAAGCAAGAAAGTACGATTTCAGCTATTGACAAAGTTATGAAAGGAGTCTTTTTTAATTAGTTAGCTAATTTCCTTTGGGCTGTGCTGGGTCTTCATTGCTGGACGCAGGCTGCCCTTCCGTTGCGGCCGGTGGGCTGCTCATGCTGCTGGCTTCTCTTGTTGCAGAACGTGTGCTCCAGAGCCCTGGCTCAGTAGCTGTGGCACGCAGGCTTAGCCGCCTGAGGCACGTAGGGTCTTCCTGGACCAGGGATTGAGCCTGTGTCCCTGCCTTGGCAGGCAGACTCTTTAGCACTGGGTCACCAGGGAGGTTCATGAATCTTTGTTGTCCTGCCAACATTAACTGTGTTCGAATATTCTAGAAGCTTTTGTTAGACGATTTGCACATGCCCAATAAATAGCATTCTCCCCTTGAGTTCTGACTGATGGATAAGAATCAGAAGCTGGAACACTAAAATGCCTTCTTTATATTACTGATAAGCCGCATTCCCCTGTGTCAGCTGACATAAGAGAGTCAGAGGTGCTAACGCCCTGTCCCCAAGGGTAGACCTTGGTGTGGCCCCCTGGAAGGGACTTCTTTAAAAGTTGAGGAAGCGTTGATGTGTAGTATTATGTAAGTTACAAGTGTACACTAAATGCAGTGATTCACAGTTTTAAAGGTTATACTTCGTTTCTAGTTGTAAAATAGTGCCTATATTCTCTGTTCTACAGTGTATCCTTGTAGCATAGCTTATGGGACAGAATGGTTTGTATCTCTCAGTCTTCTCCCTCTGTCTTAGCCCACTCTCCTTCCCTCTCCCCACTGGTAACCACTGGTTTGTTCTTTACGTCTGAGAGTCTGTTTCTTTTTTTGTCTGACTCACTGGTTAGCTGTAGTTTTTAGATTCTACATGTGGGTGAGGCCGTACCATATTTGTCTGACTTACTTCACTTACATAATAATCTCTAGGTCCATCCATGTTGTTGCAGATGGCAGAATTTCATTCTTTTCCTGGCTGAGTAGTATTCCATTGTGTATTTATTCCACCTTTACCCATTATCTGTCGTTGCTTCCATATCTTGACAGTTGTAAATAACGCTGCTAGGAACATTGGGACGCATGTATCTTTTTAAATTAGTGTTTTTGTATATTTTGGATATATACCCAGGTGTGGAATTGCTGGATCATATGGTAACTCTCTTTTGAGTTCTTTGAGAAACCTCCAGACTGTTTTCCACGTTGTGTGTGATAGTCACTCAGTTGTTCTGACTCTTTGCAACCCCACGGACTGTAGCCGACAAGGCTTTTTTGTCCATGGGGATTCTCCAGGCTAGAATACTGGAGTGGTTTCCCACGCGCTCTTTCAGGGGATCTTCCCAACCCAGGGATCGAACACTGCAGGTGGATTTTTTTTACCATCTGAACCACCAGGGAAGCCCTGCTTTTCCAGAGTGGCTGCACCAATTTCCATTCCCACCTAGAGTGTACAAGGGTTCCCTCTTCTCTGCATCCTCACCAGCCCCTGTAATTTGTGGTCTTTTTGAGGAAACCGTTCTGACAGGCGTGAGGTGATAACCTCCTGTGGTTTTGATTTGCTTTCCCTTGATGATTAGCAGTGCTCTGTTGCCTGTTGGCCATCGCATTTCCTCTTGGGGAAGGGATGCTTGAATCCAGGACAAGCACCCTCCCCAGGGTGCAGAGAGAAGGAGGAAAGAAACCAGCTCCTCCGATAGTCCCCACCCTGTCACCCTGCCTGCAGTACAGGCTCATTGTCTGGCCCACTCATAGGTGACTGCCTCTGCCTTGAGGGGAAGGCAGGCTGGGGCAGAGGGGCAGGAGTATCCCTGTTTAATTTCCTTATTCCATTGGCTCCTCGGTTTTGTACCTTTGACACGTTGGACTTAACTGTGGTTAAGCCTCCCCTCTGACCCCCACCCCCGATACGGAGGTGAGCTGACTGCTTGTGGCCATACACCTTCCTTTCCGAGGCTGTTCCTTCTCCCGTCCGTTTACCAGCCCTCGTTTTTGTTCCTTGGGGACTACTGGGGCGCACAGTTGGGTTTGCCCCGGGAAGCTCCCAGGTGCACCATAGTAATTCATCAGTAATCCGCTCCAAAGCTGCTCTGTGCCCTGAGCCTAAAGTGCGTGTCCTCATGGTTCCCATCCCAGATTCTTTTTGACTATCCAGTATAGCTCCCCGGAGCTTTGAAAGAGGCTTGAATAACAGAATTAAGATATTCCAATTAAAAACACAACTCCAGCCTTGTACAGATGCCCCATCCTAGACTGTATAGTGTAGTAAGCAAAGTGAATTCTAAAACCCACTTGGATTAAAGTCTTGGTTCTGAGTAATCTTGGCCAGATTACCTAACCTTTTTATGTCTCAGTTTATATTACAGATAATAGTGCTCCCTCTTAGGAGTGCTGTAGCTGTTGAATAAATTAATACATGTAAAAAGCTTAGAACCTAGTTCTGGCACACAGCCGAAATGCATTTATCACTTTAAACAGTTTTTGTGTATCAACTCTCTCCTACTATGAAAACTCTCAGGGAGAAATTTAAAATTCAGAGATTCAGTCCCTGGCACAACATGAAAGTTGGAGGCTCTAGTCCCATATCAGATTTTGTTGGGCTGTGAGTTAACATGCCGAGAATTTGAAGTCCTCCCTGATTCCTTATTTTGTCTTTTGTGTTAGAGAGGTGCTCTGTGCCTGTGTGCAGCTGGGGAGCTCCAGCAGCCCCAGCCTGGCCTCCCCCGCCCCCCTCCTCCCTTCGAGGATGTGCGTGCTTCCCCGGGGCTTCAGGAGTCACAGTAGTTTAACACCAAGTCTCTCTTGATCTAGAATTCTGACACGTAGGAGTATTACGTTATCAACCTTACATCCACCAAGTTTGGAAAACATGCCCTCCAGCCCTCAGGGCCTGAATTCTGAGCAGAACTGTTCCCAGTGTTTCGTCCTTTGCCAGAGAGAGGGGTGGAGGGCCGAGAGAGAGCATCCTCTGGTTTCGGCTTCAGTTTGTGCCGGTTGTCCTGAGCCTAAGACCTGTGCCCTTTTTTTTTAAAAAATAGTCTTCATTGAATATGTTACAGTATTGCTTCTGTCCTTTCTATGTTTTGGTTTTTTGGCCATGAGGCAAAAAACTGACCAGGGATTGAACCCGCACCCCCTGCATTAAAAGGTGGAGTCCTCAACTGCTGGACGTAAGCTCCACGGGCAGAGGTTGCCTGTCCAGAGGGGAACCGGAGGAGGAGAGCCGCCTGCGCCTGCCGCCTCCTCTCTTGGGAAGCTACTCCGAGGGGCTTGCGTGGCCGTGCGTCTGCCCCCTCCCTTCTGCAGGGAGCCCGTGTGGCAGGCATTCCTCTGCGCTGGAGCCCCAGCTCTGTTTTGGGATGGAGTGGCGGGTGGGGGGTACTTTGAGACCTGTGCCTGATGTGGGATGTGGTTTCCCCGCCTCTCACAGAGAATCCTGAAATCTGCTCTTTGGAAAGGTGGTTCCTTTTCATCCTGCTGGTTTTGGGTGGAGCTTGTTTGCAGCAGACTCCTGATGGGGAGCTGTGGTTGGCATTCTGGGGGCTGGGGCCCCAGTCATGGGCCCCCTTGTGTGTCTGCCATTCTTTGCCTTCAGGCTGTGCTGGTTTATTCCTGTCCCCTCTTCTGTCAGGGAGGCTCGGATGAGTTTCTGTTTAACCAGCTGCTTTTGCAGCCGTTGTCCCTACCACTTGTAAGCTCCTGCTGGGTGCTGTAATTGGTGCAACCCCACTGCCCGCTTTTAACCTTTTCCTTCTTTTTTGGTCTGCAAGTCGTTTTTCCTCTAGAGGGTCCTCTAGATATTTTCTTGTGAGTTCTCCCAAAGCAGGAGAGGTACAGTTGCTGGGTTCTGGGTCTGCTGAGTTTGCTTCCCTTCCCGACACTGGGTGCTTGTATGTTGGTGACGCCCTCCCAGTAGACCACCGTCGAATACAGGGTTGGGGTCAGTCTGCCTATTCTCCCTGGTTCCCCTTGAATGGGTCTCCTCGATGCTGTGCCTTCTCAAACTGAGCCCTGATTCCATAAACTTTGGGAACGTGTTCCCTCGGGGCACAGGCCTCTTCCTTCCGTCTCCCTGCCTCGCGGCCTTCCCAGTTTGTGCAGTCCTTGGCAGAGCTGTCTCCGTCTTTAGAGGTGCACATAGGTCCTCAGTTGTCTCACTGCAGGTTCTCTGCCTGGCTTTAGAAGTGAGTTTCCCCATAGCTCCTAGAATTGAATCCTGTTGCCTTTTGAAGGAGCAATTCCAGTCCTCTGAGATCTTGCTTGTCTTCCTTTAGTAGGAGAGTTTTGGTGGTTTTCTAAAGCTCAAGCAAGCACAAACATGCAGCTCCGTCACTTGAGTTCGACTCCAGGCTGTCCCTGGCCGCCTGTTCATCCAGGCAGCATGATCTCCTTTTCTGTTCTACCTTTGTCGGCTGCTGCTGCTGAGTCGCTTCAGTCGTGTCCGACTCTGTGCGACCCCATAGACGGCAGCCCACCAGGCCCCCCCGTCCCTGGGATTCTCCAGGCAAGAGCACTGGAGTGGGGTGCCATTGCCTTCTCCAACGTGTGAAAGTGAAAAGTGAAAGAGAAGTTGCTCAGTGGTGTCCGACTCTTGGTGACCCCATGGACTGCAGCCCACCAGGCTCCTCCGTCCATGGGATTTTCCAGGCAAGAGCACTGGAGTGGGGTGCCACTGCCTCCTCCATACCTTTGTCTAGTTATTCCCAAAGGTGTCAGCCTTTCTCCAGAGGGCAGCCCTCTCTTCCTCCTGCTTCACCAGTCTGCCTTCCCTTTTTTTTTGTTTTGTTTTAGTTCTTCTTGTCCTGATAGGAAAATGAGAATGTCTCTCTAACCTCTCTGATTTCTGGAGTGAGCCTGATCGTTCCAGAGGACAGCCTTTAGTGGTTGCCTTCTTCACGCATGCAATGCTTTTGTTAGGTGCTTCTCTGACTCAACCTAAGATGACAGCGTGTCTCTTTAATAAGAATACCCTTATTGCCTCTTTAGGTATATGCGCTGCTACCCCTGGATATATCTACCTCTTTGGATCTTGAAAATAGGAAGTGGCAGTTGGCATTTAGATGGTTGTTAACTGTGGGGCCAGTGAGTTAGAGAGGAATTCTTGAGTCTGTGGACCAACCACACGAAAGTCAACAACCCCTTCCACAGTTCTGACTCCTGGCCAAGATAATGCATAAAAAGGAACAGAATTTGGAGCAGCCTGTACATACTGCCTGCCTGGCGTTGGACTCAGCACAGCTGCCTTCATGTTCTGGAAGCTCTCTGTATCTTGAAGAGAGCCCTGACTCTGGGATACCTTTTTGTTTTGTTTTTCTCGCCACCCTTTTCCTGTGGTAAACTACGTGTAAACCCCGATTTGTTTACCATTTTAGCCGTTTTTAAGTGTACAGCTCAGTGGCATGAATTACACTCACATTGCTGAGGGGCTGTCACCACCATCCACCCCCAGAACTTCTTTGTCCACCCAGACTGAAACCCTGCCCCTATTAAGCAGCGATTCCTCCTTAGTCCCTTATAAACATTATTCTACTTTCTGTCCCGAATTTGACTGTCCTGTGTCCCTGCATACATGGACTCATAAGCATTTGTCCTTTCGGGGATTTCCCTGGAGGTCAGTGGTTGAACTCTGCACTCCGTTGCACGGGGTGCAGGTTCGATCCTTGGTCAGGCAGCTGTGATCCTTAATGTCGTGTGGTGCAGCCAAAAAAAAAAAAAAAAGGATTTTAAATTGTAAAAAAATATACATAAGAGTTGTTTTAAAAGTTTGTCCTTTTGTGACTGGCCTTTTTCATTTAGCACAGGTGTCTTTAAGGGTTAGCCATGTGGTAGCAGGTGTCAGAATTCCCTCCCCTGTTGACTGAATAATACTCCCTTCTGTGTGTATCGCGTGTTTACTCTTCAGCTGTCTGTGGGTTTTGGGCTGTCTCCATCTGGCTACTGTAGATAATGCTGCTGTGAGTCTAGGTGTAGAAATACCTGTTGGGGCGCCTCCCGTCACTTCCGGACGTGAACCCAGGAGCGGATCCGCTGGACCACGCTGCGGTTCCGCATTGACTTTTTTGAGGAACCACGATACTGTCTCCCATGGAGACGCCCTTTCGTTCACAGCCCCCTCTGTGCCGTGCCTACTCGAGTCAGAGCCGTGTGGTGTTGCTCCTGAATTCCTGCAGGGCAGGGGCCCCCGCTCAAGGACGGGCCAGGCCTTCAGGGCTCCCTTGCCTTTGCTTAAGGCCCGGCATCAGCCAGTCGTATGAAATAGCTGCTTGGCGTCGGGTTGAGCCACCGGGACCCGCTGCGGTGGAAGCCCAGTGCGGCCCTGAAGCTGCCAGCCCGGCTGTGGTGCTCGAGCCAGCCGCCGGCTGTAGAGGCCAGAACGTTGCAGAGGGCAGGCCGCTGCCACTGGTCCCACTGGACGTCTTCATAGTCAGTGTTAGCCTGCTCTCCACACTGCGTTTAGTCTTTCATGATTTCCTGGCACATCTCAAGGGTGGGGGGAGTGGGAGGTGGAGTGCAGTGAATGACTTCTGTCTCTTTTCTTGAGTTCTGAACCACTCATGAGGTAAGACAAGAAGAATTTGAAGCGTTTAAGGGGAAAAATAGTCCCTTCTCTTGGAAACCAAAGGTTTGGGGGAGAGGAGTTTCTTTTCTAACAACTTAAAGAAAACCCATTTATTTGGCTTCACTGGGTCTTGGTTGCAGCTGACAGGCTTAGATGCCCTGAGGCTTGTGGGGTCAAACACGCGTCCCCTGCATTGCAAGGCGGGTTCTTAACCACTGGACCACCAGGGAGGTCCCCCCTTTCTAAAAACTTGGATGTGGAGAAAATACTTTCTAGAAACATTTAAGTTACTTGTGGGATTTCATTAATTGAATGCATTAATTGTGAATAAACGAATGCTCCCTTTTGAGGCTCTGTTTGGTGTGCTGTGATTGGCGTGTGTCTCATTTAACGCTGCTGACATGGCCATGAGCCCATTACCGCTGCTTTATGCAAGAGAAAGCTGAGTCCTAGAAAAGGCTCATGAAGAATATCCCCAAGGTTTCACGTCTGGGGTTTCATCTTGAATCTGTGTTGACTGCAGAGTCACTTGGCCGCACTGCCTTTTCTAAAACGATGTGGGTAAGGAAAAATCTGATACGTGTGCTGAACCCTTTTCCCTTAAATAAATAAACTCATTTCAGCCAGTTCCTAGGATTTTACAGATATTTTAGTGAGTGGGCCTGGCAACATAAGTAAATTCTGTTTCAGTGGTTACACATGTGAAAACCAGGTTAGTGGTAGTGGTGAGGGCTGGTTAGTATCAGGGTAAGTTAACCCTGCAGCACCTGTTGGTGACCAGCTGAGCCTGTCTGCTGCATGGGAATGCTAACGTAGGACTTGGGTTAGAGAGTGTGAGTGCCGTGTAGAAGGGACCAGGAGAGTACTGGCACCGTGTGAGTGGGCCACTGGCTGGGACGGTCACGTGACATGTGGGCTCTGTGTTCCAGAGACACATGTGGGCAGAAGAGATTTACCTGGATAAGACCTCTACGGTTTAGCATTCAGAATTGCGAAAGGGGGACTTCCTGGTCGTCCAGTGGCTAAAGCTCCGGGCCCCCAGTACAGGGCACCCAGATTTGATCCCCGATCAGGGAGCTAGATCCCACATGCCGCAACCAAGTGTTCCTGCGCTACAAATGAAGATCCTGCATGGTGTCACTGAGACGGCGCGCAGCCACACAAGTAAACGTGTTTAAAGAGAGTCAGTACGTGTGAGAAAAACTGTGAAAGGGAATCTGAGTAATCGGGGTTTATCCAAGAAATTCTTTTATGTTTCATGCATTGTATTCTTTAAATGAGAAGTTTTCACGTCTGATCATTAATGGAAACATCGTAATTTCAAGTCTCTTGTTCATTCTGAGTTAATGCATTATAGACTCTCCTATACTTTTGTCAGGATGTGGTTTGTTCTTTCTTGTCAATGAAAATCATCTCAGATGACTTAGAACTTTCAGCCCATCCTTTTCTTTCCTGTTTGATTGCACACAGCCCCCCAGAATCACCCTGTGCTCCTGGCCTGATACACAAAGACCAGTTTTTTAAGCAAGTGGAGGGAGATAATTTTTTTCTCTTTTCATCTCATTCCCTAAGTTTAGACCACTTCTCCACAAAACCTTGGAAATACATGCCATACAAAAGGCATCTCAACAGGGCTGTTTTCTTGACAGTTGCATTCTTTCTTGGTATGGTTTTCTAAGATGTGTGTTCATGTTGAAGAGTTTTTAGGCTTGCAAGTACCTGAGAAATAAACATGACCTGTTCAGAGTTACGTGGAAAAAATACTGATGACTCAATAAAAGAACTGCTTTTACTTTCCCCCCTGTTTTTCCACTAGCTAACCTTTGGGACCTTTGATAAGTCATTTAAGTCCTGCAGACTGCATCTTTTCCCACCTTCTAAAAAGGAATAATACCATATACTTATGTGAAAACTGCTGAGGACTTATTGTTTCTTTTAGCTGTCAAATTTATGAACTAATTTGTTAAATAATGTGGGAGGTTTCAAAAGAAAAGTAGGCTTTTGTTTTTCTTCTATAACCTGCCCAGGCACACTTCTGCATAAGTGGTTAAAACAGATGTGCTCAGCTGGGGTTCTTTCAGAGAGAATTTATTATCCCAGTGTGCCAGTGGTTGCCCCGAGTGGCTCATGTTTTGGTTATAGTTTCCCTTTTTAAAGTCAAGAGTGTAATGCTTTTGTTCTTTTGGGAAAGAGACATGGACATTTAAATTTCTCTCTGAGAAAAGTCTGCATCTTCAAGGGCAGTTTGGAGGTGCTGGCACTCCCCCTTGTGGGGCTCTGAAATATGCTGTGCAGCAAATAAAACAACGTAGTTTATTTTTGTTCTGTTTCCAACTGATAGAAGAATCTTATTTAACATGGTAAGTTATAAATTCATTCATCCAGATATTTACCAAGAATGACAAAATAGTGGGCTCTAAAATCAAATCACTGTGCAGGTAGGATTTTTAATCATGTTCAAAGTCATAATTTTGGACTTTTAACTTTATTTCAACATGTGAAGAAATATTTTAGGCAGGAAAATTGCCATGTCAGGTTAAGACCTGTAGTTAAAATGTTATAGGTTAATTAAACAAAACCCAACCTAGTCGTAAATGTGTTGATACGGGTTTCTCTTTAAACATTTTTTGGGGAAAGTTTCAGATCAGAAGCACGTGCCAAACATCAGGTTCCGATGCACGCTTCTATTTTAGAGCCATTGTTCATCTTTAGTTTCTGGCCCCTCGCAGGCTTGCACCTTTCAAGCGAGCGTTTGTGACGGTGCACACATTTCTCTTCCAACATCAGCTGTCTACTGAGTGCTGATGAAGTGGTAGACATTGTGGTACAAGCATCGGACAGGGTGCTTCAGTCTGCTGGGAAGGCAGACCTTGAACAGGTTGCTGCAGTGTCGTGACCTATGGCCTGAGTGTGAGTACTGGCGTTGGACCCCCCTCGTGCTGTCAAGGACCACCTCCCTAAGAGTAGTGTTTCTGCTGGGATGTGAAGGAATCAGATTTAGTTAGGTGGAGCGGAGGATGGATTGGGAATGAGAGTTCAAGGCAAAGAAACAGCATGTTCAGAGGTTGATGGCAAAATGGAGCAGAAAGTAGATGAAACAGAAGCATAAACACAGAGGTAGAGAAGAGGCAGGCGCCTGGGTCTTTTGGTGCAGTAAAGGACTTGGGGCTTTGGCTGAGCAGGCAGTCTGGGATGGGTTCCGAGCAGGTAGTGATGTCACTTGGTTTGTGTGTTACTAAACTCATTCCTGATGCATTGTGGACAGTGCAGAGGAGAGGACAGGGGTAGACACGTGGAGACCGGGAGGGAGTTACTATGCCAGCCTACTGCCTCCTCCTCCCTCCCACCAGGGCAGAGGTCCGTCAGCTTTTTCTGTAAAGGCCCAGAGAGGCGTTTGTTTTGGTTTTGTAGGCTGTAGACTCTGCTGTGCCGTCTTAGCCTGAAGGCAGCCATAGGCAGTTTGCAGAGAGAGCGTGGCCATGTTCCAACCAGACTTTATCTGCACACAGGCTGGCTTTGGCCCGTGGGCACAGTGTGCTGACCCAGTCCTCAGGGTGTTAGGAATGAAGGGAAGTGAACACGTCCAGGGGCTGCAGAAGGCAGCCGCTCAGTACGCCTGGGTTCCGGGTTGTTGGGGGAGGCTGAGTGAGAAGGCACGGGGAGGTTGGTTTCCAGGTTTCTGGCTTAAACAGTGCTATGGGGAGTGGTGTGCAGAAGGGCCCCCAGCAGGGGCTGTGTGTGAGGGTGAGGGGGGCACCCAGGCACTGGCTGCATGTGTGGGTGTGCAGAGTCGCCTGCACCAGTGAGATAAGCATGGGTGGCTTTGGCGTGTCGGCGAGAGAGCAGGGGACAGATGGAATCTGCAGTGACGTAACGGCTGTGCCGGAGGCAGCAGAGCCAGCGGACGCGCCAAAGAGGATGAGAGAGACACCAGGAGACGCCAAGTGGGGAGCAGGGTCGGGCAGAAGAGGGGTTTCTATTGGGTTGGGATACATGGGGTCACTTATAGCTTGACTTTCAAGGAGTAGGTGGGCTTTCTTTGTTTATGTCTTTGATGTGGGACTTAGCTCACAGAAAGACAAATTAAAAATCTAGCTCTTCCTTGAGATTTGAGGTTCAGTTTACAGATGATGTTACTGTTTAAATCTAACTGATATGAATAGTTACTTTTTAAAAAATTAAGTTATTTTAATCGGAGGCTAATTACTTTACAATATTGTGGTGGTTTTTGCCATACACTGACATGAGTCACTCACAGGTGCCCATGTGTCCCCCATCCTGAACCCCCTCCCACCTCCCTCCCCACCCCATCCCTCTGGCTTGTCCCAGAGCACTGGCTTTGAGTGCCCCGCTTCATACATCAAACTTGCACTGGTCGTGTTTCATGTATGTGAATATACATGTTTCAGTGCTATTCTCTCATATCATCTCACCCTCGCCTTCTCCCACAGAGTCCAAAAGTCTCTTCTTTACATCTGTGTCTCTTGCTGTCTTGCATATAGGGTCATTGTTACCGTCTTTCTAAATTCCATATATATGCATTAATATACTGTATTGGTGTTTTCTCTTGAGCAGTTCCTTTTTAAAACAGCCTTGGCTAAATGTTTGGTCCTATTCACAACCTTGGTTAAGTGAAAGTGAAGGCCGCTCAGTCGTGTCCAACTCTTTGCGACCTCGTGGACTATACAGTCCATGGAATTCTCCAGGCCAGAACACTGGAGTGGGTAGCCTTTCCCTTCTCCTGGGGATCTTCCCAACCCAGGGATCGAACCCAGGTCCCCTGCATTGCAGGTGGATTCTTTACCAGCTGAGCCACAAAGGAAGCCCAGCTTGGTTAAACCCCTTAACTATTTTTACCACACTTTAAAGTGTAATATGCCATGGTCCCTCGGGTCTACAGGGGGTGGGATCCAGGAGCCCCCCAGGGACCACACTCCCAAGAATGCTGAAGTTCCTTCCAGTCTGCTTCCACGGAACTGAGGCTCAGCTGTATTTCATTCTTGTTTTGTACACTAGTTGCTGAATGACAGTTGAGGTAGTTAAAGATGTATTTTCAATATACTTAGATATTCTTATAAATCTCACAAATTAAACATAATTGTGGTGATTCTACTTAAAACGAAATCCTCCAGGAGTGCATTGACATGTACCCACAGGTGAGTCAGCCAAGGCTGTGGGGA
>SJXQ01010287.1:447345-490390 GCA_006408695.1 Aepyceros melampus
ATGAAATTCTGCAATCTTTTCATATACCCTTGTTTCTTCCATCCACCTCTCCTCCACCTATTAAAAATGATAGCCAGTTGAATGGTGGACCTTCTCCTGTGGTTTTGTCACAGCATCTAAGCTCATTCTACTGATGAGAGCCAGGCATCAGAACCATTAATTGGCTCTGCAGATGGTGACTGCAGCCATGAAATTAAAAGACGCTTGCCCCTTGGAGGAAAAGCTATGACCAACCTAGGCAGCATGTTAAAAAGCAGAGACATTACTTTGCCAACAAAGGTCTAGTCACTTTTCATATACCCTTGTTTCTTCCATCCACCTCTCCTCCACCTATTAAAAATGATAGCCAGTTGAATGGTGGACCTTCTCCTGTGGTTTTGTCACAGCATCTAAGCTCATTCTACTGATGAGAGCCAGGCATCAGAACCATTAATTGGCTCTGCAGATGGTGACTGCAGCCATGAAATTAAAAGACGCTTGCCCCTTGGAGGAAAAGCTATGACCAACCTAGGCAGCATGTTAAAAAGCAGAGACATTACTTTGCCAACAAAGGTCTAGTCAAAGCTATGGTTTTCCCAGTAGTCATGTATGGATGTGAGAGTTGGACTATAAAGAAAGCTGAGCACCAAAGAAATGATGCTTTTGAACTGTGGTGTTGGAGAAGACTCTTGAGAGTCTCTTGGACTGCAAGGAGATCCAGCCAGTCAATCCTAAAAGAAATCAGTCCTGCATGTATGTTGGAAGGACTGATGCTGAAGCTCCAATACTTTGGCCACCTGATGCGAAGAACTGACATTTGCAAAGACCCTGATGTGATTGAAGGTGGGAGGAGAAGGGGACAACAGAAGATGAGATGATTGGATGGCATCACTGACTTGACGGACATGAGTTTGAGTAGGCTCTGGGAGTTGGTGATGGACAGGGAAGCCTGGTGTGCCGCAGTCTATGGGGTCGCAAAGAGTCGAACACAACTGAGCGACTGAACTGAACTGAACGGGGTGAACCTACTTTTAAATAAGAGCAGGCTCCTGTGTTGGAGCAGAATGTTCAAAAAATATAAGAAATGCCAAGCAACAGTGTTCCTGTGTATATTTAGAGCATATTTATCTGCTTATTGCCATAACAGGAATTTTCATGTTGCCCATGGGAGAGCTTATGATTTCCATTGGATGTAAGCTCAGTGACAAAAGAGGTTTTTCTGTTTTATTCACTGTTGTATTCCCAGCAAATAAAATTTTGCCTAAAATTTAGCAGAGGCTCAAATACATGTTGAATGAATAAAATGAATGAAGAAATCTAATTTCTGATTAAGTGATAGATTGTTTACTATTGATAGTAGATTGAGACTTTTGCTTCCTTGTAATTTCTTTCCCTCCTTTTTCTTCTTTTAGGCGGAAACCACTAATTCTAGCCTCTTGCAGGTACAACTGGAATGCAGTTTACATAATAAAGTGTGTCAGCAACTAAAGGTAAAATTAAAAATTTAGTGTTTTCTTCCTGCCTTCCTTCCTGCCTCTTTGTTTAGAAATAAAAAATAAAACAGCAATTTATTTGCAGAAATGCATATGCTTTTCCCCTAAGTGCTTTCCCCCCTAAAATTTGAAATAAAAAAAAGTCAGTTGATTTTTTGAGTTTTTCCTTTTTTTCCATCCCTCCGATCTCAGAGTTGTTATGTGGAATCGGATGACGTTTTACGGCTACAGATGAGCATAATTGTAACAATGGAAAACACCTCAAAAGAATTTGAAGAAAACACACAAGATTTGTTAGATCATCTCTCTATTATTTATGTAGCTACAGATAAATCTGAGAGCTCAGGTATGGCAGAATCTTTAAACTTTTCTGTTAAAATATATTTTGATTCACGTGCATCATCTTTCGGTATCATTTCCTTAGAGATCGCAGATTGCATTGTTGCAATCCCAGACAAAGAGATTTTGCTTTCGTTATTGATACACTGCAGTAGTAACTAGTTTTCAGTCCTCATCTGCTAGTAAGGGTGTATTATTTTTTAAAGTAAATTAAGTGGCAACAGCAGACCATTCTGTGTTTTCCCCGAGAAATAATTTTCTTGACGTTTTAAAGATGGTGAACAAATTAAATGGGCACTGCAGTCTAATATAAATATTTACGCAGCATTTTACGTCTTGTATCTTGGCTCTGTTTTATGACTTGCAGAAGCTCAGTTGACCAAGTCATGCTATTTGTATTTTTCATAGTTGATGGTATTTTGCCTGGTGTGGCTTGATCCTGGATGCCTGACAAGTTAGAGTAGTGTGAATTACAATGTTCCTGTCTGTGAATTTTACCTTTGAAATTGTGCGTTCTACTTACCAAGAATAACCTTGTTTATCAGTTTAAGTTTCTAAGAGATTTTGTAGAGGACATAGGATCCATGAATTTTGCCATGTCAGCCTTGCCATTGGTTATCAATACTGTCCTGGTACTGAAATACAGTTTTCCACTGGCTGTCTCAATTGTTGACCAAACATGGTTTACTTTCCTGTCCTCAGAATTGATTACAGTAGTCATGGCTCAGCAGGAGAGCCTTCTCGTCCTGGGATTCCAGTTTCTGTTGGCTCCCAGGATGGCCAGGTGGACATCAGTGTAGGGAAGACTCCTGCAGCGTGGGCAGCGTTTCTGTTGGTGAGGATTAGAGGGAAGCCTGCATCCTGAGGTCCAGGGTTTTATTTTTCCCAAGTGTGGTTGTTAAGTAAGGAAGTAAGGGGCTGTCTGATCAGTAGGAGACCTCAGCTTTAGTGGAAGCTGTCCAGTTGGTTAGTTTCATCCAGGGAGCAGGAGTGTGACTGTACACTCAGACTTTTTCTACTAGCAGTTCCTCATTAGAGAGCCTGTGTTGACAGGTCAGTCTTTTTGCCAGAGTCCTTTTTCTTGTGACTTCGAAGAATACCCACCAGAAAACAGCTCCTCATTTCAATTTTCATGTTGGAAGATGAATTGCATTTTTTAAGAGAAACGTGTTAGGTGATGTTTAACTTCAGTAGTGAGAATGAGATGGCCCTTTGTTTTAATCTCATTACTTTGATTCTTTTGAACAGATGATTCAGCAGTGAATATGTATATATTACATTCAGGAAACAGCCTTATATGGATACAGGTAATTTTAAATACTTGTGTAAAGTATAGTTTAAACTTAGAAGTGTATATTTAATTACAGAACGTGAGGATTTTTGAAAGAACACTTGTCTCTGTTATCTTTTGCTTCCACTGAAACCCGTTCTCCCTGGCTTGAGCCCATATTTGGATGAAGGTTGTCCGTACTCCTTCGTCATTACCCCTGCTACTGAACGGTTGTCCTCTATGCCAGTCTGAGCTCCTCAGCCGTTTTAACAGGGTTGATTCAACCTGGACCAGCCTCCACTCCGCTAAGAGCACTATTGTGGATTGTTTTTGTTACAGGATGTCCGTCATTTCTCCCAGAGAGATGTCCTGTCTCTGCAGTTTGAACCAGTACTCCTACCTACTTCCACAACGAACTTTACAAAAATTGCTTCTTTTACTTGCAAAGGTACAGATTTTAAAAATGCCGGCGACTGTCTTCTTGTTTTCGTTGTCTAGTCGTTAGGCTCTAGTTCTTTCTGTGATGGCTCAGCTACCGCCTAGGCAAGGCCTTGGAAGTGCACGGGCCTCCTTTCAGTTCCCCAGCCGTAACAGTTCCAAGAGGTGACCTCATGGGAGTATCGGTGTGCCGCTTTTATGGTGCCATGTGAGTAGGCTTTTGAGTCTACAGATCATAACTCAGTTGGTGGTTTGAAAGGCCAGGTTGTACACGTGTGATGGACGTACTGCTTTTACAGGTAGGGTTGTGCGTCCCCAGTTCGGTTTCTTTGTGTAGAATGCAATGCAGGATACCTAGTGAGTGTCAACCCAGTCCTGTCCACAGTCTCACTTATAGTTCAGAAGGTTTTTACAAAGGAGTGAAATGCATTTTAAATATATGAAAACAAGACCCAGCTCACTTATATTAAAAGAAATGTTAATTTAAAGCAGTAAGTGAGATATAACTTAGGACTTAGGTCTGTGAAGATTAAAAAGATTGTTAGTATTCTGTGTTAGTAATGACTAGAAAGAAAACAACACTGATTTTTTGACATGAGTATAAATTGATACATGCTATTTAGGAGGGAAAATTCGCAATTTCTATGAAAACTTAAGACATGCATATATAGTTTCTGATCCTGAATTCTACTTCTCCGAGCTTATCCTGGGAGTGTATCTTTATGAGAGATACACTTGTATATATTCAGAATTGTAATAACAGAAATATGCATTGTTTGTGGCAACAGAACAGGAGATGGGTTAAATTGTAATTCATCTGTTTGGGGGTGAGGCCTGAGCCTTTTTAGGTATTAAGAGTCATACACAGGCACGCAGTTGCTGCAGGGTGGTTCCCTAAGGGTCCCTGTGTGTGCGCGTGTGTGTGTTAGAGCACTGGAAGGATGCCTGGAGTCTGCAATGTCGGCAGGGTGGGTCTCTGGGGTCCCTGTGTGTGTGTGTGTTAGAGCACTGGAGGATGCCTGGAGTCTGCAGTGTCAGCAGGGTGGTTCCTAAGGGTCCCTGTGTGTGTGCGTATGTGTGTTAGAGCACTGGGGATGCCTGGAGTCTGCAGTGTCGGCAGGGTGGTTCCTAAGGGTCCCTGTGTGTGCACGTGTGTGTGTTAGAGCACTGGAAGGATGCCTGGAGTCTGCAGTGTCGGCAGGGTGGTTCCTAAGGGTCCCTGTGTGTGCGTGCGTGTGTTAGAGCACTGGAAGGATGCCTGGAGTCTGCAGTGTCGGCAGAGTGGTTCCCTAAGGGTCCCTGTGTGTGCGTGCATGTGTTACAGCACTGGAGGATGCCTGGAGTCTGCTTCCTGTTGTTTCTCTTGTCTAGGGAAAGGTAGACGTTTATTCTCGTATCTTTTTGTTAGTGTTTGAATTTTAGGAGGGGAACATATATTAACATGTAGCTAGAAAAAGTCAGGTATTAGTATCAGTTAAGCATTCAGTACCAGTGTGATGGTGTCCTGACCTGGCACAAGGAACACATTGAGTGATTGATGATTCAGCAGTGTTTTTTGCAGCAAGGTCCCACTTTGGCTGTGAGGCTCCTCCGTGATCTTGGGTTCACCTGTTCATTTCTGGCTTACACCTCCACATGCATCTCTTCACCCACCCTAGTGGGCTTGACTGTTCACTTTTGTCATCTCTGCAGACCGAAGGACTTACCTGTTAGTTCAGTTCAGTTCAGTCACTCAGTTGTGTCCAACTCTTTGCAACCCCATGGACTGCAGCACGCCAGGCCTCCCTGTCCATCACCAACTCTTAGAGTTTACTCAAACTCATGTCCATTGAGTCGGTGATGCCAATCCAGCCATCTCATCCTCTGTCGGCCCCTTCTCCTCCTGCCTTCAATCTTGCCTCTTAAGATCTTTACAAAAGAGCCACAAAGCGTTGACTCTCTGTTTTCCTCCAAAAGAAGAAATGATAGGTTGGTTTAGCAAAGAGGGGGGTAGTACCATGTTCTGGGTAACTGACAACCAGCCAGTAAGGAGAAAAGATAGTGTTCAAGAAAGGATTTTACCATGTATATCTCATGCATGATTTTAATGGAGACAAAAATGTAAAGTAATTAAAAGTTATAAATAAAACAGTTATTTTCATTTGGGCAAATGAAAGAGAAGATACTGATTTCTTCACATTTATTTCCTTCTGCCTCCCAACAGCTCCATCCTGTGAGAGTGGGGTAAGAGAAGACAGAACGAAAAAAGACCCTCCAACACTAAAAGCATGCCTCTCTTCCCCTGTGGTTCAAGGGTGGGTTTCATTCCTCTTTCCCTGAAATTCTTTGATTCCCTGCCCCTCCGTAGCCCAGAGGTGATTTTAAAAAGGAAGTGATAACTTGTGTGATTCCCTCTCTGGACTCTTCCAGAGTTAGCAGTGCTAGCAGGCTGTGAAAGGGTGTTTGCAGGATGGGAAAGGGGAAGCTGAATGATGGAGGTGGTGGATGGGATCCGGGCCAGGCAGCGGTGTGCGGAAGGAGGAAAGCATGTTCCCGCCACGTTTCTGAGTTACATCCGGGGTCTGGTCTCTGCCTGCTGGCCTCTGTGAGCTGTCGTGGTGCTGGCCACACTGCGCTTTTGGGCCTTCAGATGCTCCGCTTGTGGGCAGGAAGGCTGAAGGAGGCGCTGACATTCATTCTGTGATGCTTTTATGCAGTGATTGTGGTTTTTTTAGATTAGATTAGGGTTATACGCGACCGTTCTGTTGCAGTTAGAGGCTCGTTCTCGCCCTTAGGGTTGTCTGTATACACGAGACTGATGTCGTGACTATCTTGTGTTCACAGGTACTTTCGAATGGACCCTTCTGCAACCCAGTTTCACATAGAGAATCACGAGAATACTTCAGGGCTTTGGTCCATGTGGTACCTCAACCATTTTGACCATGGTGTTGTATTAAATGATGTGTTTGTTTCCAAGGAGACCAAGCACATTTTAAAGGTACATATGGTCTTTTTGTTTAAATTTTGGCCTATTTTAAGCTTGTTTAAGATCAAATACTATGAAATTAATTATCTATAAAATCTTTCACTTACAAATTTTAAAGCAAGTATGTTTCTTTTAACATTTTCAGAATTACTTTTAGGCTCTCTCTATTTTTCAAACTGTTGTCCCTCAAAAGGACCAAGATATATCCCATTAGAGATATTTGTTACTGCCATTATTTAAAAATATTATAAATTATAATTTATCCTAAGGTTACATTTAGTAAAAATAAGCCTCTTCATGATAAAATAGTAGGTTTTGGTAAAATATCGGCTATGAACATGTCAAGATTACTTTTGTGAAATTTAAAAACAAGTACATGTTAAATATTAAATGACACCTATTATTTATAGAAAAATATGTCGGTATTTGACCTGGAAATAATTGAGTAACATTTTATTTCTAAAAGTATAGAAGAACTTTAGTATCACACAGTATGATGATTTTAATCATAATTAGCATTAGTTAGGAAAGTAATTTCTCTTACTTCTTTTCTTTTTAGATTCTGAATTTCACTGGCCCTTTATTTCTACCTCCAGGCTGTTGGAAAATATTTTCTTTGAAACTTGCTGTTAAAGACATTGCCGTAAATATATTCACCCATGTATTTTTGACTACAAACATAGGTGCTGTTTTTGCAATACCTCTTCAGATTTACTCAGCGCCCACCAAGGTATTGTTTACATACGCTATATGTGTTATAACTTTTGTAATAATTACTATTTCTTCTTATTAGCTTACAATATGGTGCTTGGATTTTGTTGATGGAGTTGACCGCCTATTTTCTAAGGCTGTCTAAGAAATTAATGGATATTACCAGGCCAGTCTTAGATGATAAATTGTTTAGTTAGTATGGAAGTCTATTTGAAAACAGCTTCTATTTTTTGTAAAGTAATACATGAAGTAATTTTCAAGTGAAATAAGGCATTACAAGTTGATAGATCTCATTTTCACCTATTTCCAAAATGAGCAAGGAATATGTGCTTGCTATATAGTAAACACATTTGTGCCATTAGTACGTATTTGCAGTGATTTCAAATAAACTAAATTGTTAAATGCTTTATTTAGACCTCTGGTAAGTGACTCTGAGCTGCTCATAATCCTTGAATTTCCTAGTGGGCCATAATCTAAAGCCTAAAGGATTCGCGATTAAGCAAATACTTTAAAGTCTTTGTATATTGTATTTAATTTAGATCTTACCTTAAACATGTCTCATTTTTTCTTAATGTTTATTTCTTTTCATTTAGTTACTGTTATTGCTTCTTTTTGATCCAAGCTCTTCTGTATAATGCTGGGTTCTAATTTTTCACTATGAGACATTCATACAACCATCTTTATGATTTTTCTCACTTATTAGCATTGGTGTTTCATAGATAGAATTGCCTCATGTTTTGCTAAAAACTTAAAGATAGGGCTTCTAAAAGTATGGTAAACAAAATGTAAGGTTAATTTTATTAATCCATATTTTGAGCAGGGGAGGTTTCTTAGATATTTCCTTTTTCCATCAGGGGCTGCATGTGAGAAGAGTGACTGGGAGGGAGCAGGCAGGCTGCAGGAATGTGTGGAAGAAGCGATCCGTGCTTTCCCAATTTAGGAAGTGGGACATTCATTTAAATGTCCTGAATAGCTTAGGAGTTATGATGGATTAGAATACAGTGTTTTAGAAACCCTACTGAGAATATCCTGAGACTAATTTAATCTTTAATTTAGAAGGCAGCTTGGTGTCTGTAGGGCCCTGGGGGTGTCACTGTGGGCGTTGATTATTGCACAGAATCCACTGTAGTGACCCTGCTGTGAGAGACAGCAAGAGCTCTCAATCAAGGAGAAAGAAGGCCAAGAAATCACTTCCTAGATGTTTGGCTTCTGGTTAAAGGGAAGTTTGTGGAGGTGGAGGCCCATGTGTGCTATGCGTTTGAGTGCATTAGGATTTTTGTGTTTAGTGTTGTGTTTTAAGTTATTCATATATTACTTTTCAATCTAGGAAGGGAGTCTGGGTTTTGAAGTGATAGCACATTGTGGCATGCATTATTTCATGGGAAAATCAAAAGCAGGTAAGTATTCTGCCCTTAGGCTTTCTGTAGACCTCTAGTGTTGGGTGGGGTGGGAAGTAGTGAGGAAGGTTCACATTTGTAGATGGAATAATTAGTCCTTTAACATCTTGCATCATATTCTATTCTTTAAGAGCTGATCATTAACTGAATGACTTGAAATTATTAAGAATCCTCCAGAACCATCTGAGGTGCCTCTGTAATTAACACCCCCTTACGTCTTAACCTGCACTTCTATAAGGGACTTTTTCAAACACGATGTTTGATCATAATAGCAACCTTGTCGCCAGGAACAATTGGACTCTGATTCTTTATAAAAGAGCTGACTAGAAGTTAGTAAAAATAATAATAATAATAATTTGGAATTGTCTTTGAAGAGAGTATAAGCATCTTATAGGGAGCACTCGTTGTTGTGTGAGACTAGAGGCCAAGGTGTCGATAGAGAAAGCTGTTCCAAGTTTTCTTGCTGCCTGTTGACTTATTAAACTATATAGCCCAAGGAGAGCGTTCTAGCACAGAGGTTTCCTTTGGATGACTTCCACTTTTCCACCCTTGTCTTCTAGCACAGACAAGGCAGGGCGGGCCAGCAGACAGGGACCAGTTTATGAGTGTAAACTCGCGCCTCTAGGCTGAGCCCTGCTCGCAGCCCTTGTTTCTGAGGACTGCCGCCTGTTCGCGCATTGGCCTTCTGCCTGGTAACCCAGCTCAGAGACGACTAGCACTCACATGACCCAGTTTAGCCTTGTAGATTTAAAGCTGTCGAACGTGGTCTGAGTATGATTTTTACCTTGTTTCAGGCTGTATTCATGAGCCATGTGTTTTTTATGTTATTACCTTCACATAATTCGATTTAGTTTCGTTTTATACATGTTCCTTTGATTTGATATCTCATTTACCATTGAGTTAGAGGGACTTGTAGTAAAACAATCAGCAGACAGGAGTCACTGATCACTTTACTGTCCTCTGGGTTTGAGAAGTTTTAGCCCTCAACCCTTGGCCTTATTTACTAAGTGAATTATGTTTCCTGTGCATCTAAACAGTAAGTCTGATCTAACTTGTAGAGAACCCTAACTGGGAAGGGAGCCTTTCTCTGGATCGGTCTACCTGGGATGTGGATTCCGAACTTGCAAATCATTGTATGAAAGATGGAAGAAATTAAAACATGGGGACGTCTGCAAGTATGTTTTCACCTCTCTTTGTTTCTTTTATTCAGCTCTGGGGGGACACTTTAACATAATCTTTGCTGAAATTTCAATAGTGAATGTTTACTATCCAGCCTTTATTTTGACAAATTTCAAACCTCAGAAGAGTTGAAAAGTATAGTATGATGAGTACTCAAATATTCCTAATTTGGACTCACCAGATGTTTATGTCTTACCACTTTTGCTATTTTTTCTCCCTCTCCACCTGTGTCTATAAGCATGCATACACACATACTTCCTTTTTGCTAAGTCATTTGAAAGTAAGCTGTAAATACCATGCAGCCCTTAGTACTTTATTAGGAAAGACTTTCTTTCCTAAGGAACATTCTCCTGCATATAACTTCACCGTCATTACATACCCAAGACACTTAACACTGATGCGGTTATATGAACTAGTAAACAGTCCATATTCACATTTCCCTAGTGTGAAAGTGAAAGTGTTAGTCGCTTAGTTGGGTCCAGCTCTTTGCAACCCCATGGACTGTAGCTTGCCAAATTCCATGGAATTCTCCGCAAGAATACTGGAGTGGTTAGCTCTTCCTTTCTCCAAGCGATCTTCCCAACTCAGGGATTGAACCCAGGTCTCCCACGTTGCATGCGGATTCTTTACCATCTGAACCCAGGAAAGCCCCTAGTTGACCCCCAAATATCCATTATAGCTGTCTTCCTTTTTTAAAATCCAGGATGTATCCAAGGAGCATGCATTGTATTTAGTCATCATGTTCCCTTAATTTTCTTTAGTGCCCCCCTTTCCTCATCTTTCATAGTGTAATGTTTTAGAGCATCATAGTCAGCTGTCTTAGGGAACTTTCAACACTCTGGATATTTTGGGGTTGCTTCTTCAGGTTTACATTCCTGTTAAACATTTTGGGGAAGAGTACTAATTACTTGGTTGCTCTTGTGTCCTTATCACTGCGTCACCTGAGGAGGGACATAAATATCAATTTGTCCCTTATTGACGTTGTTTGGTTGAGTCATTTGACTCTCTCCATTGTAGACTATGTTTTTCCTTTTACAATTAATAAATAATATGTGCTATGATAGTTTGAGTCTGTACACATTTCCTGTTTCCTGCGAATGTTTCACCGTAGGATTTTCGCACCCGTTGATAATCATTGCCTGAGATCAGTTATTGAATTGATGGCTGCAAAAGTGGTGATATTGCTGATTATGTTGTTCATTCTACACTCTTTGGAGCATCACTATGAATTCTTTGGTCGTTGCCATCATTAGCATCATTATTATTTTTGATGTCGATTTGTCTCAGATTTGGCTGATGGGAGCCCGTTGAGGCTAGCTTTTTGGGTTTTTGGTGTGCACCCATCATTCTTTGAGCACTTCCTTGCTTTCTAGTAAGACGGGATGTTCCAAGAGCATCTTGTACTTTGTCTCCCCCATACCCTGAACAGGCTTCCCAGGGGGCTCAGTGGTAAAGAATCTTCCTGCAGTACAGGAGAGGCAGCTTTGATCCCTGGGTCTGGAAGATCCTCTGGAGGAGGGCATGCAACTCACTGCAGTATTGTTGCCTGGGAAATCCCATGGACAGAGGAGCCTGGCGGGCTACAGTCCGTGGGGTCACACAGAGAGCTGGACACGACTGATGTGACTGAGCACACACACATACCCTGAATAAGCCATGTTTTTCCAAGAGCCTCTTGTTCCTTTTATTTGGAGTGATATTTAGTGATTTGTTTATATGTCAGAATTATTTCCCATAATTTCTTTCTTTGTGAATTTCACAGGAGGACTGTTTTAGGAGTGACTCGGTTTGCCCATTCAGAGAAATCCAAGGAGGCAGAGCCTTTTGCTGTCTTCCTGCCTCGTTTGGTCCCTGAGCCTGGCCTCGTGTTGAACTTCAGTGCCACCGCCCTGAGGAACAGCATGGTGAGGCTCCCACGTCTTCTCATGTCTTCGTCCGTGACACCTCGGCCCTTGAGTTTTTACGTTAACCAAGTAGTTCCACCTTGAGATACTTTCCAGAATCAAAGTCAGTTGAAATCTAAAATTAGTTGAAAATTTAAATTCAACTAAAATTTAAATTTAGTTGAAATTTAAGTGACACATGTATGCTATTCAGCGCTTCTAGGAGGGAGGTGTCGGAAGGACAAAATAAGGAATAAACTCAAGAATAGACTGAAATGCTTTAAGCAGATGCATGTTATGAAGTCTGTATTCAGCTCACAATCCGCCAGCTAAGACAGTACTCAGCTGGAGCCGCAGAGGGGGTCGGGGCTGACACAGGCTTCAGCAGAAGCGAGTGAGCTTGCAGCTCAGAAGGGCGTGTCCTCTGTCACTTGTTTGCTCCTCAGCTCCCTTCCTGTGTGGAAGCTTCTCCTGAGCTGATGGCGGAGGAGGGCAGATCAAAGGCAGTGACAACAGCCTTGAGGTTTTATCTGGAAAGTCTCCTTACCCGAGAGCCAGGTCACTGTCGTCTGAGTAATAATTTATACTTCCTCAGGTACTCATTGAGCTTCTTAGGGAAGACATCCTGAGACTGCTTTTTTAAAGCATTTTATTTTGAAAAGTTCAACTTAAAGAAGAGTTTCAAGAGCAGTACCAAGAACTCCCAGTTGCTCTTCATGCAGATTCATCTGTTTTTAACATTTACCGTACTTGGTTTGATGTTTCCCCTCTCTTTCCATACACGTCTTTTTATGAGCCGTGTGAGAGAGTCAGACATGATGCCCCGACTCCACTTCCATGTGAATTTCTTAAGAACAAGACATATTCTTGCATATCAGAGTCTAGCTATCAAAATCAGAAAATGTAAGCATTAAGCACAACAATTTTGCCTGATCTGCAGTCTCCGTACAAAGGTTTCCACTTATCCCACTCACATGCGTGCTTTACAGCATCCAGCCCAGGGCCTGTCCTTGCCTGGCCCGGTGGCCTGCGTCTCCCTCCGTCTTCTGCAGCTCCTCCACCTCAGGTTGTGCAGCTGTTATAACGCATGCAGGCCATTGTTCTCTAGACCGTTCCTGGAATTGCCTAGGTGAGGTTCCTCATGGGATGCGGGTGATGAGTCTTTGCAGCTGCATCTCAGGGGTGGTGCTTTCTCCGGAACTAACTCTCCTTCCCACACGTCTAGGTGAAGTACTTCGTGGTGAAGAACCCCTCCTCCTGGCCAGTCTCCCTGCAGCTCCTGCCTATCTCTTTGTACCCGAAGCCCGAGGCCGCTGCGCGCCTGCTGCACAAATGGTAACGCGCAGCCGGTGACTACCTCTCACAGGGCGGGGGCAGTTGCTGGGAGGAGTTGAGGGCCTGTCCTGTTAAGACCCGCAGCTGTTCAGCGTCCTTTGCGTTTCCCTCGGTCCTGTGCAAGGATGTGCCTGGGCTCAGCCTGTGCCGTCGACCCCTGCCCCTCCGTGCAGGCCCAATGGCGCGTGCAGTCCCATGCATCATGTGGCTCTTCAGTGTTACTGCGTCAGGTTCAGGGCTCAACAGACTGTTCTTATCAGGGAAGCTTTCCCGTCATGATTTTTCACATATACTCCTAAAATTTAGAATTGGAAGCAGTGACCGCTGGGCAATGCAAGCAGTGAGTTTAGTGGCGGTCTAGTATATTTCAGCCTAGTGTTGTGGTACAAGGTAAGATCAGAATTTGGATCTGTCGGTCTTACCTGTGTGCAACAGTCACGGTCTCACTTAGAACACTTCCTCTTCTGGCTTAGTGGCACATCATTGCCCGTGTCTCAGCTCCAGCGCTGCTGCTGTTTTGGACGCTGACTCTGTTTGATGAGAGAGGAGATGTGCTTGGTGCTTTGGAGGTTGTTGAGCAGCATCCCTAGCTTCCACCCCGTAGATTCCGGCAGGACTTCACCAGCCGGGGCAATCAACAGTGTCTCCAGGTGTGGCCAGATGGCCGCTGGGAGGTGGCATTGTCCTCAGTTGAGAGTCACCTCCTGTCAGCTTCCGCAGCTTTGAACCATTTGGAGAAGAATTGCCTCACACGTGGGGCTTTTGTCACCATAGGACTCTACCTTCTGTGCTGCCAACATTGTTCATTCCATAGTATTTATGTGCTCGTACAACATGGCAGGTACTGTGTGGGGAGCGGGCACAGGAATGACAGCTCAGGGCGAACTGGATGTGTGTAAACGTACACACATATGTTCATTTGTGTGTATATATGCACACATATGTTCTTTCCTGGTGAGCTGAATGCTATTTTAAATGGTTTTTTTTTTTTCTTTATAGGTTTGGCACCGATATGCAAATGATTAATTTCACAACCAGTGAATTCCAGCTTACCAAAGCTTGCCCTTACCTGGTAGGATGTCATTTTTAAACAGAAAAAAGAATGCTGACAAACTAGACTCATAGCATATGGGCCTCACTGATTTATGTTTCAAGTGTCTTTTCATAATATATGTGGCTCTCTATTTTTATATTTAGGAGTTACGTATACATAGCAGCTTTTTCCAATTAACTAATGCAGCAGGAGCCCGGGGTTCATGTGAACCTATAAATCATTTTAATTTGATTATTTAGATTTATGTGCGTGAAGAAACAATTGAATCAGACCTCTGTAGAAAACTGTAAAACTTGAGACTCCAGAATTTATAATTCTCTTAAAATTCCTCAGCCCCATCAAATTCTTTTGGGGGCAAGATAAAGTAAAAGCAAACACTTTTTTTTTTTTAAGTCTTATTAAGCTGGCTTCATGTTTTTAGCAGATAACCCAATTTCTGTGATATTGACCTTACCTATATAAAAGGATTTCTCTGAAATTCTTGCACCTCTGGGCCCTCATGAGGTCTTGCACAAGTACTCTGGAGATGGAGCAATAAGCATGTCACATGGCGAGGATGTCGCTTGACTGGAAACTGAGTTTTCACTCATCCTTCTGTGGGTCCCTGGTGTAGCTGAGTATTTTACTTACGGGTATTCTGTGCTTGGGGCTTCCCTGGTAGCTCAGCTGGTAAAGAATCCACCTGCAATGCAGGAGACCCCAGTTCGATCCCAGGTTGGGAAGATCTCCTGGAGAAGGGCAAAACAACCCACTCCAGTATTCCTGCCTGGAGAATCCCATGGACAGAGAGCCTGGTGGGCTGCAGTCCATGGGGTCGCAGAGAGTCAGGCACGACTGAGCGGCTGAGCAGCACAGCGCGGCATTCTGTGCTTGAGATCAGTTAGAAGATGGAGCATCTCTTAAGGAAGTATAAGCACATGTAGACACACCTATGCATATCACTCTATTTTTAATGTACACAACATATTTAAATGTCATAGATGTTTTCTTCTTTCTCTACTCATACCCCGCCAAAGATATACTGTTGGCTCTAGAATAACTTGAAAGAGGGAGGCCACAGATAACCTCCAGTGTGAGTTCAAACAGAATCAATCGAAAGTTTTTAATGGATTTTTAGCAGAGACGTATTTGCAGTAAGAGAAGCCAGCAGTAGTGTGCCTTCCCTTTGTCAGCGGTCCAGGCAGCAGAGTCCTGTGCTATTGGGCTGGTCCTGCTTTTTGCCCCTCCAACCAGGCAGCTTCCCAGGAGTGCTGGGAGGTATAGCGAGTCCTCTATGCTAACAGATATTTCGCCCCACGACCACTTAATCATATGTAATTTGAAATTCCAAAAATGATGCCTGTTTCCTTTACACGTTAGTATTCTATTCAGGCTTAAGCAGATGGTGCAACTCACTTGGAAAAGGTCTTTAATCTGTGATTGAAGATTTTCCATAGATTATTACACTTGGTGACAAAGGAAATTATCACCATTGTTAATTTATTACATTTACAAAAAAGGATAGTATCAGTATTCCTTTTTGTAAGAAATTTTAATTGGAGGATAATTGTTTTACAGTGTTGTGTTTGTTTCTGGCATATGACAGTGTGAGTCAGTGATAAGTACACACATATCCCCTCCCTCCTGAGCAATATCAGCGCTTTTGCCACAGAAGTTTAACTTAAAATTTTTAATAGAATCATTTGTCGTTTAAGAAAGGCCTGCATTTTTCTTTTGTTGGTTTACTTTTAGAAATGTAGCTCCTTTGGTTAAGAGCATGTGGAATTGGACATTCAAAGTTCCAAATCCAGGTTCCTCCATGTGGTCCTGGTAAATAATTTAGCCTATCCAGGTCGCCTCTTTCTCACTTATAATGATGTTTGAAAATTTCATAGTTTTATAGAATGCTTAACATTTTATATACCTAATTATAGTCCAGTGCCTGGCATATAAGAATTGCTTAATAGTGCATTGTTTTTATACTTTTAATACTTAAATTGACAGCTTTTTTCAGTATTCATATGTGTATAAAGCAGAATTCTTTCCTTCATGAAGTTTATAATTTTAATGAAAATGAATCAAATTCCATACTGTTTCTTCTTTCAGATAGTACGGGAAATGCTAGTAATAACTGAGGGATAAAACAAATTCAAAAGCTAAAAATACAGAGAAGAGATATTAGGCAGATTACATTGTTATAGCTCTGAAAATTAATACATTACTTTTAGTGAGAAAGAGCTAGGAAAAAACAATAGAAAGAGGGAAAGTCTATCACAATAATGAAGAGCTAAATCTTGAATGTTAAATTTAGAATGCAATTTATTCAGAGAAAGTTAGAAATCTTGGGGAGAATAAAAGGAGGATGTGAATAAATAGGTCGTTCTCCTGAATGGAGGGACTAAATCTAATAAAGTTGGCTTCTTTTTAAACAATAATATAGAGAATTTAGGGTTGTCCAACAGTGGAAAGTGCTTTGGTCAGATCCCTGTAGCATTCAGGCAGAGGCTGTTGGTCTGTTTTCTTGGTGACGTTTTACATTCAGGTGAGCTTGGTGATAAAGGTCTGTAGCCCCAGCTCCCAGCTGATCCAGGAGGCCCAGCCCCTTTCCAGCGTCCACACTGGACTGTCCTGCAGCCCCTGCCTCTGCTTCTCAGTTGGGCTCAGCAGCTGTTGATGGGCGTGAACTGTCGTGATAAACAAGTTCCACAGGTTGATTTGGATGGTCAGATCCGACGTTAAAGAAACAGCAGTCATGTTTATGCATTTAATGAAGATAGAGTCTTGCTCTCCAGAAGTTAATTGCATTTATTGATAACTTGCAGGGTGTGCAGTCTGAGGAATCCAGATTTGGCACCTCCACCTACATTTGCAGCCTTTGGAAAGGAAAAGGGTTGGTGTAGTGTTCACTCCAGCTGACTACGGAAAAGTCAGCTCCCTCATCCTAATCCGGTAGGTGTGTTTCTGTTGCTTTCTGGTTGACTGACTCTTTCTCTCAAGAAGACATAATCTCTTTAGCTAAAAGCTGACATTTCCGCAGGCCCCCAGTGATGAGTTGTGTTGCAGGACTGGAAAGGCAGTGGCTGAGGAGAGCAGCTTCCCGAAGCTCCACATTTAACCTCCCTGGGTGTCGGGCTCCTCCCTGGTACCAGGCAGAACGTGTGCGCTCCCTTCACACAGTGCCTCATCCACCATCACAGAGGGCAGAACACACACATACACACACACACATGCACGCACGCACACACAGAAATGAACACACATGTGAAAACACAAGAGCACACGAACACACACACAACACACGCGCACACACATGAACACACACAGACACAAACATACACACACAAACACACACAGGAACACACACGAACACACATGCACGCACACACAAACGAACACATGTGAAAACACATACAAGAACACACGCGCACACACACACATGAACACGCACACAGACACACACACACATGAACACACACATGTCCACACTTTTCTGTCCTCTGCTCAGAATAGTTGAGGCTCTGCTGTATACATCTTCATTCCTCAGTGTTTGGGTTTATACCAGTCTCAAACCTGTCTGTCTTGCTTCTGTGCTTCTTGGTAGCACCAGAGGATAGTGAAAAAAGTGCTTAGTTGAGCCCATTGGCTCTTTTTACTTGCCAACTGATATAAGCAGCTAAATGTTTTTCATTCTTAAATTTATTGAGAGTCTTGTTTGAAAAATTTACAGTGAATATAGATCTGTATTGAACCTCTCGCTGCATTGGTGAGATGTCTAACACAAATTTAATTTTTCATTAATGGTGTTTTAGATATTTTTTGATTTTATGTTTTATTTTGGCCACACCATGCAGCATTGGGGATCTTAGTTCCCTAATTAAGGGCTGAGCCTATGCACCTCCCCTGCAATGGAAGCGTGGAGTCTCAACCTTAGTTGTTGTTGTTGTTTTTTAATCTTTTCTAGTTTCAGAACAGCTGGCAAAGACTTTCTTATTCTTGACTTTCTTTAATATATTATATGAGTTTATTCTTCTGTAAGTGAATGCTACTAAAAAGAAAATGCACTAAAATAAAATTCTTAAAAGAGTCTGTTTTGTTAAGCATTTTAACTAATGCTTAGGGCTCCCCTGATAACTCAGTTGGCAAAGAATCCGCCTGCAATGCAAGAGTCCCATTTCGATTCTTGGGTCGGACAGATCTGCTGAATAAGGGATAGGCTACCCACTCTGGTGTTCTTGGGCTTCCCTTGTGGCTCAGCTGGTAAAGAATCTGCCTGCAATGTGGAAGATGTAGGTTGATATCTGGGTTGGGAAGATCCCCTGGAGAAGGAATGGCTACCCACTCCAGTCTTCTCGCCTGGAGAATTCCATGGACTGTCCAGTCATGGACCGTCCAGTCCATGGGGTTGCAAAGAGTCGGACACAACTGAGCGACTTTCACTTTTCCTCAACTAATGCTTAGTAGAACGGGTAACTAATGTTCTAGTAAGCATTTTAATGCTCTGCTGACAGGCGCTTCACTTTAAACTCATTCTCTGTTGAAGAACTAAGGTCATGGGAAGTGTAGAGTTAAACTTTACCTTATCCCAGCTTCAACTATCCCAGACTTGAAAGTCTCAGCTCTTTATAGTAGCTAATTTATTCTTGGTAGTTTCTGTATTGAGAGACACAGTATTTTTCTGTAAACAATATCAATCATCTAACATCACTTAAAGGCTTTTAAATTCAGTAAAGGCTTTAGTCCTTTAGATGAAGATGTAAAGCTATCTCAGTGTGTTCTGTGTAACTAGGAATGAATTCTGTCTGCTTCTTCCGTTTACATTAATGACAACTGCCTTTCAGCACCGTCTGCATCATTGAAACACCGTTTCCACTTCTCTATCCTCGGAATCATGATTTCATTAATGAAAAGGCAAAAGCTAATCTGAATTAGTTTGTTTAATAAGAACTTGGGTACATACTTGCTATTTGAGGGCTGCTATTTTAAATCTTTGGTTCAAAATATAGGGTAGCATTTCATTTCTAGAAATACCCCTAAGGAAGAATTGCTTATAGTCACAATTACTGTGGAAACTCCTTAGTTCACCCAGTAAACAGTTTTATCAATTTGTCTACATTTATTAGTATTTTTTTGTGGATCCCAGTTTACTCACCTTTGTCACTTGAATGTCTGATCGCCGTCCTGGTGCCTGGTTAGAAAACTACGGGTTTCCATTCTTGGGTGGAAATTGGAGAGTGATCACGGTCATTTGCTTGTTTTTGCCCAGTTGGCCTGCTTTGACTGTGGTGCGTTTAGCAGCTTCTCTGCTCCGAGATGATGGCAGATGCCGTACTATTTAAGCTGATTTTTCCCCAAAGCTTTAGAAATGTTTTTTGGCTAATTAGGAATGTTTAAATTCAAGGGCCTTGTATCCTGTAACTCTGTTGCGTTGCCTTTTTGTTTGCATCTGCTCTCTCTGTAGGAATAATTTGACTGTTATCGACATGATTGGTGTGGAAGGATTTGGGGCGAGAGAGCTACTGAAAGTGGGTGGAAGACTGCCTGGCACCGGGGGCTCACTGCGGTTTAAGGTGCCCGAGTCCACGCTGATGGACTGCCGGCGACGTGAGTCTGCGTGTCGTCTTGCGCTTGGCGCTCGGGCGGGGGGCTGGGTGCTGAAGCCAAGGGCACTCCGGCAGGAGGGCTGGGTGCTAAAGCCAAGGGCGCTCCGGCAGGAGGGCTGGGTGCGAAAGCCCGGGGCAAAAGGCAGTTATCAGAGTCTTCAACAGTTTATAGTAATTCATTGTACGGATGCAAGGAATTGGATAAGGCAGGCATTTGAGCATATGTAGTCTGGTACCACTTGGTTAGGAAACAACAGTTTAGATGTTTAACCCAACTGAAATTATAGATGGTGTGCGGGGAGCATAATGTTAAGTTCCCATAGTGTTAAAATATAAGACCAATCGTATGAAACTGTTAATTTGGTTATCTGGTACCTAATCACGGAAAATCACACCAAATATAAGTGGAGAGAAGCTTAAGGGAGAGCTGCCCAATAGCACCTTGCACGTTTTGCACTAATGGAATGCCCTATGTTTGTGTCCTCCAGTGTGGCAACCACATGCCACACGTGGATGATGGGTGCTTAAAACAGAGCTCGTGTGACTGATAAACTCAGTGTTTAAGTGTATTTAAAGTGGCCATATGGGTCTAGTGGCAACTATATCAGGCTATGCAGATTTAGAAATTTATTTAAGTGTTCCATTAGAAATGTCTGAATTTTGCATGTATTTAAATGCTTCTAAAGTGCTTACATTCATTTTAAGAACTTCCTCAGGAACTGAGACGAAAGTCAAACTATAGATATAAAATGTTTTTGGTAAATTCTGTTTTGTTTTCCTACTACTATTTTTAATTTTAGGACACACTGAAAGTATTTTAGTGTAACAGTATGTTTCCCATGGAGAAAACTGATTGGTGAAACCTTTGGATAACTTGTAGAACTATTTTAATGCTTGATTGGATTTTCTTTAATAAGAAAACTGTGCCGAATGAGCACAGTCTGAAAAGATTAGCCATTTTGCATTCAAAGTCTTCATCAGAGTGTTCTTTAAATCATTCTTTCACTTACTCATTGAATAGTTTAGAGTTGACCTTAAAAGCTAGAATTAAGGAGGAATATAAAAACTGTGGAACCAGATAAAATGTTAGTCCTAATATGGAATAGATTGTGGGTTATGAATATATAGGAATATTTTACAGATTGATAACTTCCTCCCTTTTTAAATGCCCAGTATGAAATATGCTCTCATTTATTTGCAAAGATTTTGCTGCTTCCTGCCCTTCACGTAATGAGAGTTTGAACCATATTTCTTGTGTCTGTGGTGTGTTTACGCAGAAGCACACACACCCTCCTGACTGGCCCTGTTGGGTTTGAAAGGATCCTGGGTGCCTGATAGCTCTGGTAAATCCAAACTAGGAGGCTTCTGAGAAGAATGAAATCTTCCACCTTCACCTTTAATAAGTAAAAGAACAAAGAAGAGGTTTTGGTTACTTTTGATACCTAGGCAAGTCATTTAACTTAAGAAAAATCTTAATGAGTTAAATATTTTTATCATCTTGGCAATATAGCAGCATTTAGAACTGTTCTAGAAATTAGTTAGGAATCATGCTTTGAGCTTATATTGAATTTTTCTGCGTTTTAGTCATGTAGATTATGGTTTGTTAATTCTGTAAATGTTGATTCAGTAAATTATTTTAAATTTGCAGTTCATCTGTACTAAAAATCTCAGTTTTCATCCTTACTAGAACTGAAAGACAGCAAGCAAATTTTATCAATCACGAAGAACTTTAAGGTTGAGAATATTGGGCCACTTCCTATAACTGTGACGTCTCTGAAAATTAATGGGTATAACTGCCAAGGTTATGGATTCGAAGTGCTGGACTGTCATCAGTTTTCCTTGGGCCCTAACACGTCCCGGGACATCAGCATCGTGTAAGCACTGGGTTTCAACTTCAGTTCGGGGGTGCATTCACTATACTGTGGGGAAAAACCATTTGTCACTGGTAAGATTGTCTTCAGTTGTTTTCATGTAAGTAATGGTCTTGTAGAGGCAAAAATTCTGCTGTCATTAGGGTTATGTTGTTTTGTGCCCAAAGTGAAAACCATCAGAAGCTCATAAAGATGCCTCTCGTCGGCAGGTTTACTCCGGACTTCACGTCCTCCTGGGTCATCCGCGAGCTAGCCCTGGTCACGGCGGCAGGCCTGGAGTTCCGCTTCACGCTCAACGTGACCCTGCCTCACCACCTGCTGCCGCTGTGTGCCGACGTGGTCCCGGGGCCCAGCTGGGAGGAGTCGTTCTGGAAGCTCACCGTCCTCTTTGTTAGGTAGGCCACCCCTGCTCCCCTGTTCTCCTCACCGAGGGAGACGCCATCCAGCCGAGCTGCATAGGAATGCACATTGCCTGGCAGAATCGAAGCATAGGATTGAGTGGATTACGTTGCTTTGAGAACCCTGAAAGTCGTGAAGTAGGCAGAGGGTTCCTGGTGAGCTTTAGGAGAACAGAGAGCTAGGTGTAGGAGAGCTCGAGGATCTGAGAGGGTAACGGATGGTTGCCCTCCGTGTATGTTCTTTGGCAGTCCCAGGGGAAGATATAAATGTTGTATATGACATTTAAGATATATGAACATCACCTATGGTATATGGTGTTATTAGCTTAGGGCAATGGCAGTTTGAGATTAGAAGACTAGAATGACCCTTTCGGATGTGATTTTTATCCTGGAAAAATCTATAAAAATTGAAATGTCAGAATGATAAGTATTCACCTGTTTAGAAGTGTTGCTTTTTGAAATTTTGAGACATCGGAAATTTTAACGTCGCACGTCTTATAGAATCTGAATAGTGTCCCACCCATCATTCCCTTCTTGTAGAGCTTGTCTTTTTAATGCTACCCAGACCCAGGCAGGAATGAACGTGTTGTTTTTGTCCTCAGTCTGTCCCTGCTGGGTGTGATTTTAATAGCCGTCCAGCAAGCACAGTACATTCTGATGGAGTTCATGAAAACGAGACAGAGACACAACGCCAGCTCCTCGTCGCAGCAAAGCACTAGTCCAGTGGACGCAATCAGCCCGCATGCCCACAAGTAAGGGTTCTTGTAGTGTGCCTGGGGGAGATGGTGGCCGGTCTCACCTTTGATACTGCTTCCTTCTGACTTTATGTTAAGGTGATATACTTTAGAATCCATACAGTTTTCTTCAAGTCACTGTGTGGCAGCTAAGCCGTCCCTTCTAGTATATGCTAGGCTTCATGTAAGGGCGCAGTTTATGCCTCGTGGAGCTTGAATGGAAGGTGCGAAGTCCTTAGTACACCCCCGCCCCCACCATACTGACTGCGCCCTCTTTCTCCTGCAGTTAGAGAGCAGAGGTTTATTCAGCTTGCCTTTATGTTAAATGTTTTTCTTCTTAAATTCAGAAGCAATTGCAAGAACTTCCTCGATACCTACGCCCCTCCGACAAAGGCCGAGGGAAGAGCTGCCTTCCGGTCAGCAGCCCGCAGAGCAGGATCCAGAATGCGACGAAGAGGAGCCCAGCCACCTACGGCCATTCCCAGAAGAAGCACAAGTGCTCGGCCTACTACGGGAAGCACAGGGGCAGCGCGGCCGTGGCGAGCAGTGCCGGCGCCCCCTCGGAGGACAAGCCAGCCCTGGCCAAGGGGGACGGGTGCCCTGCAGGGGCGGGCGAGGCCTGGGTGGGCCTCAGGTGTGCCGGGGGCCTGAGCGCCAACCTGCAGAAGACCTTAGCGCTCCCCAGGAGCTTCCTGGGTAAAGATGAAAACACCCTGAAAAGCGCAGTTGCTGCCAGTAGTCCTTCTTCCGAGGGTCACGTGAAGGAGGGGGCGCAGACATGTATGTTTCCTAAGGAAACGGACTTTCAGATTTCAGAAAGCGTAGCTGAGCTCAAGGAGCGAGAGGTCTGTCAGATGAAGACCCCTAAGAGACTACCTGAAAATCATTTGCCGAGAAGTTCACCTCAGTGCCAGCCAGACTTGCCAGACATTTCCAGGAAAAATAATGGTAATCTTTTCCTCCTCCTCAGTGATTCTTCTCTCCTGTCTGTCTCCAGTGCCTTCTTAGTGGAATTCGTTTCCCCCTGTGACTTTAGTTTGAATTGTGACTGTTGAATTTTTAGTTCATGCCCTAAGTTTTATTTGCACAGGTGTAAATACTGAAATACTGTTTGCACGATGGAAAGTGTAGTGTGGGACACCAAGTTTTAGAGCTTTGTGGTTAAGATTACTTTTTTAGTACATTCGTTGGAATGATGCAAATATCATGTTTTATTGTTGGACACTTATTCCTAAGTATCTTTTATCTTGGCCTTTCAGACTGTTTGCAGAGATCAGTCAGCCTATGCTTCTGATAGAATGGAACCTCCCAACTTTGGGGGCTTAACAGCTGCCCCCGTAGCATGCTGCTCATCCTTGGTTCTTCTCTACTTGTGTGCTTGTTTTTGTGTATCCATCTTGACCATTTAATAAGCACATTTCTGTTCCCTTCAGGAGTCGAATGTTTGATACTTTTTAATCTTGAAGAATTAGTTACCTCTGATCTTATTTAAAACATCAGAATATAAATAACTTCATATTTTTCACTCCGTGATATTATAGAGGAAGTCATATATTGGCTGATTCTAATGAGCTTTACGCATTTAGCAGGGGGACAAAAACACCAAGCTGAATTTTAAATGTTCCTCAAAGGACATTTCTAGTTTGAAAGGAAGCCGGGGTGCTCTGAGTAGGACATGGTTTGGGCCATTTTGTGTCATTCCTGGTGCCCTTGTCCGCCCTGCTGGCGTGGGCTCCGTGCACGGTCTGCTTGAAGGACTCCTGTCCCCGTGGCCTCTTCCCACATGCAAGGGCGCCCTCGGGTGACATGCTCAATGACGTCTCCACCAAGGCACCGCGTTGCTTGTCTGAGGGTGCCGATGGTGGGGCTGTGGGTGCCTGTTCTTCCATTTCTGTCCCAGATGTTCTCTGCAGCTCAGACTGCAAAACTCTTGTGAAAAGGGTGAGATTTTGGAGTGAGTCTAGCTGAGTATCTCTCATTTCATGCGTCACATAGGCCTGAGAACAGTATTCGACATAGACTGACTTTATACAAACTTCAAGTCAGACTTGTTCGCGGGAGGTGTCGCTCCACAAGCGTGTCTTCTGTGGTCTGCTGCGTCTGTCAGACGTCTGTGTAAATGTGCCTGCTGCGTGCAAGGGCTGTGGTCTTGCAGGTGGATGGATGGACCTTCTGCTGTGTCAGAGCACTTTGAAGGCTGTGGACCTTCAAATGATATAATGCCAGGAGGGTCAGAGGATTCAGATCCCTGCCCCTGGATCCTTGTCTGCTGCTTGCTGTTCAGTTCCTGCAGTAGAGCCTAGATGACTGTGTAATATCTAATAGCACTCAGGAAGAGTGAATAAATTAAATAGAAGAGCCCACAGACATAGAATTTGCTTGTATCCTTATAGTAGATGGCTACTCCCCCCGTCCCCAAACCTTTCGCCCTGTGCAAATGACTGTATGTTTAGGATACTTTAAATGGAAACAAATTTCTCACTTCAAGAATTTTTTAGAAACTGCTCTTTGGCTGACTTGTCAGCCTGTTAAGCAGTGTCAGGGTGTTTGTGGGTCAGATCAGATCAGAGCTGATGAAAGAACTGTGGGTTTTCACCCTGTTTGTACCAGCAAATTCAAAGGTGCTAATTCACAGGCCTGTATTTCTCCCCAGAATTAATATGTCAGCAAGAGGCTCCTCACAGGGAAACCCATTCACTGACACGGATTTGGTTCTGTCTTCTGTTTACATCACTATTGTAGGAAAATATCAAAGTGGTTAACAAGGAAACAAATGGCCTGCCACTAATTTGTGATTTAGGCATTTTAAAGAATTGAGAATTTTAAAAGTAAGAAAGGACTGAGAAATCTAGGGCAAGAAAATCGTAGTTTAAAGATAGGATATGAGGTTTATGGTAATACTGAGGGTTCAGGGTTCTTTTGTCAGATATTAAAGGATGGCATTGTGATAGGCTGGCAGATGGTGACAAGGCGGGAAGTCGTCATGTATAAAGAACACTCAAGAATGAGAAAACCAAAAGTGTTAGACCCTTCTGAGTTTTCACTTCGAACTTGGGAGCATCAGATTTTTTTCTGTCTTAAAAAGGATTTTACTTTGTGTTTCCATCTTAAGATCCTTTCTAAAGTCTGAAGATCACAGCTTCAGTCTTGTGAGCTGAACTTAGCCCCCCAGGAGCCTCTTGGGAACTGAGGTACCACTCCTCTGAAACCAGCCAGCATCTGGGCCGTGTTCTCGCCGTTCCTCCCAAAGCACACAGACGTTCTTAGAAACACGCCTAGTGATGATAGCCTTTGGGAAGAGGGTCTGGGGAGGTGGCCTGTTTGCCGAAAGCACCGGAAGTGAGGTCCTGAGCCGGGTGGAGCTCCAGAGCGCCTGAGCGTGGCGCCTTCTGTCCCTCTGAGGCAGTGATTTTTCTGAGCGTAGCCTGCTGCAAGAGCAGTCCTCCGACTGGGTGTTAAGGGCTACCTGCTCACCATTGTTGTGGAGAAACAGTGCTTTCTGAGTAACAGAAAATGTGTCATCCCTTTCATGCTCTTTCTCCTGCTTCCTTCTGAGAGGACCATAGTAAATAATAAATTAAAATTGGCGATAGACGTGCAGTCTGTCAACAGGTTCCTCAGGGCTCCGTTTGACACACTTGTCTTTCGCCATCAGCCTGTCAAACAGCCGTGAAACAGTGACACCCTCGAAGTGTGTGTTACGTGGTCCAGAGTCTCCTGACAGTCTGACAGGAGCAGGGCTTTATGTGTAATGTAAATGGGTGATCTTTTGAAATATATCTCTTTTTGAATTTTCATAACTATTATCTTTTCATTATATGATCAAAATAATGTAGATTTAGAGCTGGAGACCAATTGCTCCTGGCCTCAGTGTGATGAAAGAATAGTTGGCAAATTTTTTGTTTTCTCTGCTTGTAATAATGTAAGGGATAATGAACTTTTAAATTTAATACCCTAAAGCCTTGAAATTAACACTGCATGGAAGTTTTTAATGAATTGGACAGATACTAACACAATTTCTGAAATACCAGTATTTCAGAAATTTAAAAAAAAATCTCATTTATTTAATACTTATAGATACTAAGAACTAGAAATGAAAATCTTGTGGTTTACTCAAAATACAGCATACAATTAGATTTGATACAGTAAAACTCTGAGCAGGATTCTGGCCCATTCACTTGTTTCTATTCTTCGCTTGCTTTTTATTTTTCATCTTTCTTTTTACCTTCTTTAGTTTTTGTTTTTTATCTCTGGCTCAGACTCTCCTGCTGTGGCCCAAGAGCGTATGGCCCTGTGAGTCCGGAAAACTCAGCAGGATGCCCTGGGGCGGCTCCATGGTTAGAGCCCAGTATATGCTCACAGTTATTTCTGAATTCTTGAGTATTGCCGTATGTTAAGAGTTTCTGGAAGACTAAATTTGAGTTTGTTTTATTGTTGGTCCTGATACACTCCATAGGGTTGCAAAGAGTCGACACAACTAAAGCGACTTTACCTGCCTAATTCTTAACCCCCACAGTAGGTATTAGGGATTTTCTGAGAGTCTGTGCCTTATCCCTTTTAAGGGGTAAGTTTAGTGTTAGATATTAAATTTGGATCCTTTCTAAGAAACTTTGATGTCTGATACTTTTAGTACTGTTCTTGGCCTAAAGAAAACTTGAGGAAAATAATTTTCTCATGAATTAAGTTTCTAGGAAATTCATGGCACGTTTTTGGAGAATAACTGTATTCTGGTCACATGCTGGCTTCAGGAAGCCCAAGTGATGTCGTTGTTTGTGATGTTATTTTCTGTTTTGACCCTGTCTCCCTTGCTCTTGGCTCTTTCTCAACTCCTTCATGGTGCTGGATTTTTTTTTTAATTAATTAATTGGAGGCTAATTACTTTACAGTATTGTGGTTTTTTCCACACATCGACATGAATCAGCCACGGGTATACATGTCTCCCCCGATCCTGAACCCCCCTCCCACCGCCCTCCCCACCCCATCCCTCTGGGTTGTCCCAGAGGTGCTGGATATTTTCCCTGTGTGTGTCTCACACCTGATCTGTGTTGCAGAGGATTTCATGTTCCCAGCATGTTTATAGCGACATAATGTTTACATAATTTTCCATTAACAAAATAAAAGAATACTTACTTTGTAATGTTACTGATAAAATGTACGCATCTTGCTTTGAGTGAGCTTGATGTGTAGCTTCAAGGTTGCAGAATCTGGAGGGCACTTGACTGCTCTTCTTGTCTGTGTTGAGAGCCTCGCGCTGCCCCGGGCCCCTCAGCAAGCAGATGACAGCCTGTAGCCTGCTCTGCTGTGATGTGTTTGCAGGCAGGCATCTATGCTTCCCCAGATGGCCAAGGTGTTATGAGGGATTCTTCCTTAAAGAAGAAAGGGGAAGGTATGAAATCCTTTCTGACTCATATTAGTGTCTTGAGGCCAGTTACCATGCGGTTGACGTTGATTTAACTTATTTTGAAGTCAAGGATAGAAGAAGAAACACACTTGGAATGAAGTTACTTGGAAGAACAATGGAGAGGTCACATTTTCAGATGGTTCCTACAATGCGGGAGACCCGGGTTTGATCCCTGAGTCGCGAAGATCCCCTGGAGAAGGAAATGGCAGCCCACTCCAGTACTCTTGCCTGGAAAATCCCATGGGCGGAGAAGTCTGGTAGGCTACAGTCCATGGGGTCGCAAAGAGTCGGACACGACTGAACAACTTCACTTTCCTGCTGGTGCCGACCTTGCCTTGTGAGTGGCTCGAGCTCAGTTCTCACCCAAGGGTGCTGTTCCCGGGCAGAAGGCCACCTCCTGCAGGAAGATACCCTGCCCTCCCACTGTCCGTGATAACCCTTAATATTTGTGTCTTTTCTGGTTGCACCTTTATAACAGTCAGGGGGAGAAGGTGTTTCGTTTCATATTTAAGAAGACTGCAGCTCAGGCAGCTTAAGAAACTTACTTCTGATCATAGAGGTAAGCTGCTGCTGCTAAGTCGCTTCAGTCGTGTCCGACTCTGTGCGACCCCATAGATGGCAGCCCACCAGGCTCCCCTGTCCCTGGGATTCTCCAGGCAAGAACACTGGCGTGTGTTGCCATTTCCTTCTTCAATGCAGGAAAGTGAAAAGTGAAAGTGAAGTTGCTCAGTCATGTCCGACTCTTAGCGACACCATAGACTGCAGCCCACGAGGCTCCTCTGTCCATGGGATTTTTCAGGCAAGAGTACTGGAGTGGGCTGCCATTGCCTTCTCCGTCATAAAACTGATCAGTGTCTGATTCATGTCCATAACCCAGGATTTTACCTCCTCTTCCAAATTAAAAAAAAAATTGCATTTTAGATCCTGGTCGAGGAACTAAGATCCCACAAGCCACATGATGCAGCCAAAGAAATGCTTTGGTAAAATAAACAAGCTGAAAGTTACCATTTTAAATTACGAAGCTCAATGACGTTAAGCCCATTCACATCATTGTACAGCCATCACTGGAAGCCATTGGTTTCCAGAGCTTTTTTATCATCCCAATAAAGCCTGTGCGGGGAGGGATTGGGGGCAGGAGGAGAAGGGGACGACAGAGGATGAGATGGCTGGATGGCATCACTGACTCGATGGACGTGAGTCTGAGTGAACTCCGGGAGCTGGTGATGGACAGGGAGGCCTGGCGTGCTGCGATTCATGGGGTCGCAGAGAGTTGGACATGACTGAGCGACTGCACTAAACTGAGTAAAGCCGTCAGGCAGTGACCGCCGAGCCCTGTCCGCTCCAGTCCCGCAGCCGCCGTTCCTCTTATCTCGTGAATTTGGTGTCTCTAGGTCCCATAGACAAGCAGGGTCACACAGCATTTACCGTGTGCCTGGCTTATTCCACTCAGTACAGTGGCTTCCCTGGTGGCTCAGCTGGTGAAGAGTCTGCCTGCAGTGCGGGAGACCCAGGTTTGATCCCTGGGTCAGGAAGATCCCCTGGAGAAGGAAATGGCAACCCACTCTCGTATTCTTGCTTGGAGAATCCCATGGACAAAGGAGCCTCGTGGGCTGCAGTCCATGGGGTTACAAAGAGTCAGACACGCCTGAGCGACCTGCACTTTGACTTGATAATGTCTTCAGTGTTCATCCGTGTTGTGTTGTATGTTGGAACTGCATTCCTTTTTCTCCCTGCCTTAACCGTTTTTGTTTGTATGTTCAGCAGTGCTAATTATATTGTAGTGTAATGACTCATTCCTGTTTAAAGCGAGTGGTGTCCCATGGTATTTAGCACATTATATTTATCCATCCATTTGTCTGTGCTCAAATTTGGGTTGTTTCTACCTTTTCGCTTTTATGAATAATGCTGCAGTGAGTAGTGGTGTGTCCCTTCTCTTTCTTCCCATGACCTCTCTTAATGACTGTTTGTAGAACTCGATATAAGTGCATTTTCACCTGTAAACAAGATAAATTTTTAGAGCATTCATTGTGGATGTCAGAAACAGCCCTTAAGTCTAAGCCTCATTAAATCAAATGAGATTGTGTGGTGTAGGAATGAAATTTAACTTTGGGAATGTGAATAGAAATAATTAGCTAAAATTGAATCATTTTTATTTGTTCAAGGGAATAACCAGCAAGTGCCTGTCAAGAACGAACTAGACAATTGTGAGACTTTGAAAAAGGTTGACACAAAGTCTTCTTCAGAGAAGAAGATTCACAAAGCATCTAAAGAAGATGGGTGTTCTGAGAAACAGGACATACCTTCAATCGAGGTCTGTATCCATTTTTTTCTTGCCTTTTAGAACAAAACCCAGTTTTAGGGCTTTAAGTTGTGAATGTCTATGTAATAACTGTACATTTGTATTTCATACTTTTTCATACTTTTCAAAGAGGATCGTTATATATTTTGACTTCACATGGATAATTGGTAAGGTTGATGTGTTCAGAAAGGTTATCTTCTAATTCTATAGGAGATACTAAAATAATTTTTGATTACATTAGAGAGCTTTTATTTGCAAGAGAAGCTGTTCTTAAGCAAAATGGGTTAACTCCTGGGTAAAATTGGTAGAGTAGAACCAGGTCACATATATCTTCTCTCTGTTCCCCAACATCCTTTTTAAGGGCAGAGTCTTGCTGATTAGAAGCATAAGCCAGTGTCCCACAGGAGAGGGATGCCCGTCTAGCTTCAGTGTGTGGGCTCTGGCAGGACAGACTCCCAGAAGAGAGAGCAAAGCTTGGGTACTGACCCAGCTGGCTCCCTACTGTCCCCCCGTGTAGACCACTGCAAAGTGTCTAAAAAGCAGAACCCAGCCTTGGATCTGATAGGAACCAAAGTTCCCAGATAAAAGGTGAGAAAGGGATTTAGGAGACTTTATCTGCTTTACCTGAGAATAGAGCTGTCTGTATATTAGCACAGGCACAGTGGAAAAAATAGCATTGCAACTATGCAGATACACTGTAGGAAAAATGAAGAAAAGGAATGGAACGTACCAAAAACAGACCAAAGTTCCAATCCAGTAAACCTATTCAGAGACATGAAGGGAACGTGGAGAGCACCTCACACAGTAGACTGTGAATTCAGTAAAACATAAGCTCTTAAAGGCAAATTAATAGGTGAGGTGTAGTTGGAAGACGTGTATGACAGTGGCTGAAAATTGCTTACTGAGCTGAAGGAAAGGCTTAGAGATAAACAGAGTGAATGTGGGGGAAAAATTTTAAGAGGTTGAAGATTTTAGAGAAAAGATGATAATAGATAGGGGGACAAAGACAAAAACAGTCCAAGGTAAAAGAATGATTGTCTCAGTAAGCGGCCCAACAATGGAGCAGAAGAGTATTCAGTGATGTAATAGAAGAAAAATTTCCTAATGTGACGGTAAAACTGAATTTAAAGATTCAGTGACACATTGTGTACACTTGAAATGCTGGTCCGTGATAATAAACATAGGTACATCCTGGTTAAGGTGTTGAGCGTAAAGCTTAAAGAATTGTGCCGAAAAGACGGGAAATAAACATACGTACGTCTGTGGCCGATTCATGTTGATATATGGCAGAAACCAATACAATATTGTAAAGCAATCATTCTCCGATTAAAAATAAAAAAATTTTAAAGAAAAGGCAGGAAAAATCAAACACACCCCTAGGTTTGCCTCAGACTTTGTAGAAGCATCTAACACCTGAGAGTGGAAGAGCTCTGTCCTTGAGAGAGTGAAAATGTGAACAGGAAGGAGCATTATGTCCAGGGAAGCTGGCAGTCAGGCTCAAAGGCTGTGAACACGCATCTGTAAACACAAATGAACTTGGCAGCCTTGCTTGAAAAATGAAGTTAGTGAAATTTAGGCACCCAAGGTAAAAGTAAAGATAGACTCACGATCGAGGAAGCCATGTTAAAGATCTTTTGAGGTTTCTGTCCATTTTATATCCAGAACTAAGGCTGAAGGGTTGTCAATTGTGGTTGTAGAACAGAATTCAAATATTAAAACTTTAATGAAGCAGAAATAGTAATAAAGTCAGCAGAAACAGGAGGTGGTGAGTGTAAAATAAGTTTGGTAGCGAGCCAGTTCTGTGCAAAACTGAAGCACGCAGTTTAAAAGGGTGAGAACCTACAAAATGGGCTTCACCAGTTTCCTCTTAGAGACATCCTAGGGAATTAATGTATCACGTGGAAAAGAAACATGTATTAAAAGTTGGCATTCCTTTGGTTCTGCTTGATTTTCTTCTGCTAGGTTCAAATAAAATTGAGCCTTAAAGTTTTTTTTAAAAACAATGCATGGTCCCATCATCTGTTCTGTCATCCTTACGTACGTATAGGTTTTAAAAAGATGTGTTAAAATGAGATTTGCTAAATAATCAATGGGAGAACTGGGTTATTTCTCAATGATGGGATTTTGCATGATTTCTTTTTTTCACTGAAGTAAATGCGTGTGATACCAAATAAGAAAATCACAGACATTCCAAATCAGGAATCTGTGGTCTGTTGAGAAAGATAAGATACTTCCATGTAGTCAAGGGCTCAAGTCAGCGCGTTATCGCAGGTTGCAGAGGTGGGAACTTCGGCTTAGCCTGCAGGGTTGTGGAAGCCCCGAGCAGGAAGGAGCTTGTGCAAGGGGTGTGCCGAGAGGCTGGGGAGGGCAGATGGGCACCCAGCACAGGGGACCCTGAGGCGCAGTGGGGAGCCACAGCGGGGGAATCGTCTGATTGAGAAGCAGCTCAATCAGGAGGGGAAGTGGGGGTAGGGAGAGTCAGAGTCTGGCCAGCTCACCAAGGCCTCTCAGGCCAGCTCAGAGTTTAGGTTTTAGTCCCTGAATCTCAGCTGGAGACAATGAAGTAAGTGAGCACAGGCCCTGGGAAGGGATGCTTGCCTGCTCAGGAGTTCCAGGATCAAATTTTTAAAAGTACTCTGGCCCAAACAGAAAGTCTCTTTGGAGGATTTGGCCTGAGGGTGGCCTGTTTGGGGACCCTGCTGCCAATCATGGAGAGTTGCTGAAGGTTTCTGCCCTGGGCGGGGGGAGGTGAGGCAGGATGACAAATGGAGAACAACCTGCAGGCTGCCGTCCTTGTGAAGGTTGGGGTTGAGGATCTTTAAATGCAGTTTCGTAAAGTTGGGCAAAGTGCCTGTGATGAAGAGCCAGTGTGGCAGTTTAGCCCGTGCTCGAATGAATGTGTACTAGGGCATTTCTGCAGGACCAGTCCGGGTGTTTTGGAGGCTGGGTTGGGGAGGGCAGGGATGGGTACTGGCTCTCTTCTCACTGGGATGCTGTTCCTCTGCTGGGCGGTGTGATGTAATCAAGGCTGGGCTTGGCCGGAGCCGGGATACAGGATGGGACAGTGTAGAAGAGAGACCTCAGGACTTCTGAGGACCCCAGTGCTTGAAGGAGAGGAGCCATTTGCAAACATAGCTCCAGGGTTTTAAGTCTAGGGAACTGGACTTTGGGGAATTGGGACTTACCCAGGGACACGTTCGTGTTCATCTCAGGGCAGTGTTGCCTAGTGGTCAAGCGGCATGGTTTTTTGTTTTTGATGTTTTGAAACTGGTGTGAATCCAGCCCAGCTTTTACTCCTTTATGTTGGGTGAGTTACTCAACATCGCAGATCCCTCATATGAAACACGAGAGTAGTGATGGTACTCCTACCTCTTGGGGTCTTGAGGATTGGAGGAGTGACTGTGATAAGTGCTTAGGACCACAGCCCTTGGGAAGCACTGCCCAGTAGTTAGAATCAAGGAGGTGACAGGTGTGACTGTGATCACTGCCAACAGAGGGGAGGCCAGACGGGCGTGGGAGCACCCAGTGGGTAGAGATGCGGAGCTGGAGCCGCCGTTGCAAGGCAGGCCCAGGGCCTGGGACTCGTGGAGGTTAGCATTGAAGAGTGATGTCAGCTCTCTGACACGGGCACCGAGGCCAGCGGCCTGGGTCTTTTTGACGGGGTGAGTGGGACAGACAAACATCAGGTGAGCCGGCCGGGCTACAGAGATAGGACGCACGGTCAAGAGCAGAAGTTGAGTCCATGGGCTTGGGGGAGAAGAGACTGGATGCGGCCAGGAACAGGACGCTCTGCTGCCCTGTGGCGAAGCGGAGGCTGACTCCAAGGGCTGCTGACCCCGCTGCCCCCTGGCCATGTGTCCTGTGAGGGGAGGAGGGAGCCGATCCTGGCAGGGACTTAGTGCAGGGCTGCCAGGCTGGAGGTGTGCCCTGTCTGCCCATGGGGGGCACTGTGCCCGTGCCCGCCCCCCACGCCCCCAGCCACAGAGCTTCCCCAGCTCCTGTCCAGACTCGCCTTCTGCATCGGTGCCTGCGTGCACGGAGCCCGGACGCTCGTTGGACTCCGGTCCAGGGCTCGTGTCAGCTCTTCCTCCTCTCTTTGCTCTGTGCAGGCAGCAGGCTCTGCGGGGGCCGCACTGGGGCCAAGAGTCTGGGGGCCTGGGCTGTGCTCCGGGGTCCGAGACTCCTCATAGTCCCTGAGTGGCTTCCCAAGGCAGCCGGGTTGAGGTGGGCTGTGGGCGGTCCTCTCTCCTGGCTCTGGGGCCTGCTCTCTGTTTCGTAGCCTCTTCTTTACAACCCCTTGAGTGTACTTTCCATGTCATTGTTCATTTGGAGAAAATCATTCTCAATAAACACATTCCCAAGTGCAGTGCTCAGCGTTTGTTTGTCCTGTGCATTCTTGGGGCCTAACTTTGCAGCTTAGAAGACTGCATAAATCTGTCTGTAGCACATGGGGAGCATTCCTCCAGATTTATTGGCGAAGGAGGTTGAAGCCCAGATTGGGGAGCCACAAACCAAATTTTAGTCCAAGCCTTGGCTGTTTATTTCCTTGTAAGCAGTTCTCCACCCCCTGCTCCCCCGCTTAGAAAAGAAATTCATGACTATTATAGAAGCGTAAAGAAGGGAGGAAAAGATGTGTCCAGAATGGATCACTTTTTGTTTTTTTCTGTATTCTCTTGCCTGTCTGTGCAAGTATTAAAAAACTCAGGATAATTATATTATTGTGTATATGGAGCTTTGTTATGATGTCACAATTTTGAATTTTCTCGTGTTAGAAATTAATGAGGAACTTTGTTTTCAGTGGTTGTATAACATTCCATCACGTAATTGTGCTGTAATCCAAACCATTTCCCTGCAGTTGAACATTAGAGTTGTTTGCAGCTTTTTATTTTCATAAACAACAGGATGGTGAACTAAGTCTGGCCTGTATACCTGGTATATCCTTGCTTGGATTTCTAGAAATAGAATGAAAGAGTGTCAGCTGTCAGGGTCCCTCCCGTGTACCTCCAGCTTGCTCTCAGAATGCAGGGTACATGACAGTGGTCGTATTAGTCCAGTCTCAGCAGCGCTGTTCTTGGCAAAATCTTGGTCGGTGGGATAAGTAAACAATTGCATTTTTTCGTTTCAGTTTGCATCTCTTACTAGAGAAAAGTAAGGATTTTCCTTCATTCTTTTTGTAAAATTCTGAAAAACACAAGATATCATTATCCAAGACCCTACCACTGACGTTTTTAAAACATGTATTTTTTCTAAGTTAAAATGTGAATGTCCAATGGCACCCTACTCTAGTACTCTTGCCTGGAAAATCCCATGGATGGAGACGCCTGGAAGGCTGCAGTCCATGGGGTTGCTGAGGGTCGAACTCAACTGAACGACTTCACTTTCACTTTTCAGTTTCATTTATTGGAAAAGGAAATGGCAACCCACTCCAGTGTTCTTGCCTGGAGAATCCCAGGGACAGGGGAGCCTGGTGGGCTGCCGTCTATGGGGTCGCACAGAATCAGACACGACTGAAGTGACTTAGCAGTAGCAGCAGCAAGGTGTGAATGTCCAAGCCAGTTTCGCTCGCCCTGCTGAGAGACACGCGCTGTTGCAGCGTATTGCCCCACCCCTGGCCTGTCCCTGTCTTTGCAGGCATAAACATGCAGTGTAAACACACTCGTGTTTCTAAAGCCAAAATGGAAGGATGAGATACAAGCTGGTCTGTAATTTGTCTTTTCTAAAAACATACTTTATTATTAAATATTTTGGAGGAACTCTTCGTGTTTTGGCCTTCTCTGTTTCTTCCTGTGAACTTGTGTTTCATGTCCTTTGTCCATTTCACTGTTGAATGTGTTTTTTTCCCCTTGTTTTCTTTGAGAACATAGGTGAAGGTGTTAACTCTTTGTCAAATAGTAAAACGATTTTTTTTTCCTTAGTTTGCCCTTCCCTCCTCTTATTTGACTCATGTACAGTAGCTTTAAGAATGCCTTGTGCAGTCTGATTTCTTGTTATTAGGAGATCCAACCAATCCATTCTGAAGGAGATTGGCCCTGGGATTTCTTTGGAAGGAATGATGCTGAAGCTGAAATTCCAGTACTTTGGCCACCTCATGTGAAGAGTTGACTCACTGGAAAAGACTCTGATGCTGGGAGGGATTGGGGGCAGGAGGAGAAGGGGACGACAGAGGATGAGATGGCTGGATGGCGTCACTGACTCCATGGGTGTGGGTCTGGGTGAACTCTGGGAGCTGGTGATGGACAGGGAGGCCTGGCGTGCTGCGATTCATGGGGTCACAAAGAGTCGGACACGACTGAGCGACTGAACTGAACTGAACTTTTATTATTAAGGCTTAGGAAATCGTGTTTCCCCACCCTGCGGTCAGTTGAGTTGTCCCTCATTCAGGAAGATCAGGTAGTTCAACAGTGATGATGATGATAGCTCAGTCTGAGGGACGCTGCTTACTTTGTGTCAGGCACTTGAAGCCTCACAACAGCCTTTTGGAAGACTTGGGAATCTGAGGCAGAGGGAGGTAAAGTGACTTGCCCAAGATGACTGAGCCTGTCACACAGAGTGGGGTTCAGGTTGGGCAGCTCAGCCTCAGAGCTGCATGGACCCTCAGACCCTGATTAGCCTGCCTCCTCACCACCAGAGACCAGAGCCCCACCGTCCCTGCCTTCCTCCCGCTTCCCGACAGTCTGTAGCTCTGGTTCCCTCAGCTCCACCTGTGGCCTCCACTGCTGGCCTGTCCTCCCCTTGCTAGCCCTGGCCGCCTGCCTCTGCACCACCTGATGCTTCTCTTACACACACACACCCCTCCCCTGCCGTCACACACACACACACACACACACACACACACACCCTCTCCCCTGCACACACACACACACCCTCCCCTCCCCCGACACACACACACACACACACACACACACACACTGTGGCACTATCTGTAGTAGTATTACATTAGCCACGTAGGAAAAGAATTCTGGTGACAAATTTTAATACTTCACCATGATGTCACTGTGCAAACTCTGCTGCTTCGTGCCTGTGTGTGTCACTGTCTTAAGAGATTAGAGGCCCCAAACACTCAGCAGCAACACATCACCTCATCTTAGAGCCCCCCCAAAATGAGAAATTAACAATGTAGGGGATAAAGAGATGTTGAACTAACAAAGCAGAAGCTAAGAGGGGCAAATAGACTTCCTCCTGCTTGTCCACCATTGCATTCTTCAAAAGGACCATAACCTTTGGTATAAACATGCCCCATGAATATCCTAGTGGCTGCCTTGGTCCGGTAGAGCATGTACTGTACAAAATCGGATTGCTTAAATCCCCTTTGGAAACATCAACAAATAGATCTAAAACCCCACCTCCCCCTGTGGTATGCTTCCTGAGAATAGTGCTACTGTTGTTCGTTAAGAAAATAACCTTTCACACTCATAAACCTTAAGCTGCCCAAATGTCTTTGGTGTGTGTTTATCAAGATCCTGGATTTGAACATACGCTGCAATTTCAAATCTTGTTACTACTCTGTGTGCAGTAGTGAGCCATTTCTCTGAAAGGATTTCTGAATGTGGCAGATCTGTTAGAGGGAGAGAGGGCCAGTTACTGTTTTCAACAGGTAATTAATTTTTAATTCAGCAAAATGAGAGAATGCCGCTTTCAAGGAAATTTAACTTCTTTTAAATGTTTCATATATTANCACACACACACACACACACCCTCTCATACACACACACACACACCCCCCTCTCCCCTGCTGCCACACACACACACACACACACACCCTCTCTCATACACACACACACACCCCTCTCTCCCCTGCCGCCACACACACACACACACACACACGCCCCCTCTCCCCTGCCACTCCTGTGTCTGCTGGGGACTCCTTGGCCAGCATGTCCCCTGTTCTCCAGAGGCTTGCTCTCCTGGAGCCCACAGGCAGCCCTCCCTCTGGGGTAGCCCTCCGGCGCTCCCCTCTTGTGAGCCATGACGCTGCTCCCCAGGTTGCATGGAGAAGGCGGCCACAGGGCAGAGCGGCTCCGGCCCAGCTCACCCTTCTGGCCCCATTAGAAGCTGGCCCTTCACCTGTGGGTGACCCTGGGACAGAAAGGCTCAGAGCCCCGCTGTGCTGTGTATTTCCAACTCGTGGTGGGGTAGGGAGAGAGTGAGGTGGGGAGGAGCTGGCTTTTCCCCTACCCCACCACAAGTTGGAAAAAGAGCCATACTCAAATAAATGAGGTTCGTATTTGATGTTTAAAATCGCAACTTTGACCGCGCATCTTTAGTGTGTCTATTTAGTTTCAAACTTTTCAGCACTAAGTCCTGTAGGATAGGATTTTGTGGGTTTGGCTTAACATGTTTTAAAAGTACTCTCAGAATCAGGAAAAAGTTAATACTTATTTGGGGGGAAAAATAAAGGTTAAGGATAGCAAAAATACCGTAATCCAACCACATATGCAGTTTAAAAATATCATTTTATTTCTAGTGTTCGTTTATGGTAGTGATATCTATCATATTTCTTTGATAGATACATGAGGCTTTCACTGTCCCAGACATGTAACATGCAGGCATCTAAAACCTTTTATTTTTCTTCTGCTTTAAAGGGGCAGCATGGTAGAAGAAAGAAAAAAAAGTTTTAGAGGACATTAAAGAGATGGGTTACTTATTTAAAGGGCAAGCGGACCCCTCCTCCCTTTGGGCCTGTTAGAAAAATGTGAGCATGCCTCACATTTAAAGGACTTCTCAGGTGGCTCTGTGGTAAAGAATCTGCCTGCCAGTGCAGGAGCCTCAGGAAACATGGGTTTGATCCCTGGGCGAGAAGATCCCCTGGAGGAGGAAATGCCTGGAGAATCCCATGGACAGAGGAGCCTGGTGGGCTGTAGTCCACGGGGTCATAAAGAGCTGGATACAACTGAGCACGCATGCCCTTCAACATTTGAAAGAGGAAAAAACCCAAATTTTAAAAATTGATATATATTGTATCTTATATGTATGTCTCATGCTAAATTAAGTTTTTCAGACCCACATTTATAAACATCAAGCATATTCTTGGTTTTATTTACTTGAAAAGCTTAAACTAGTTTGGAGTATTCTCTGGAGTTTTGGCTGTTCTCCTAAAGTTCATTTATAAACAGATAAAAACATAAATACACAAATTACTCCTCTCAGTTGAGTTTTTACATGACTTTTCTTCAGTAGTAATTCATGTGAATTGCACATACTGAATAAACAGGTGAAGGTCGGAGGATTTATTGCTGCTGAGGTTAACAGCAAGCTGGCCATAAATTGCTAACACGTGTTTTTCCTTTTTAGCCCTTGAGAAATTTTATAGGCAACAGTTTGTGTTTTTTTCTTTCTTCTTTTTGCAGAGGTTGAAGGAGGTAGAAAAAGAAAGGAAATGAAAACAGACTAGAGATTGAGAAATATATATCCTCAGTGTTCACTAGTTCTGGAATGTTCTGAATTCAAATGGGGTTAATCTTCAAAAGTTAAAATCACACAGAGGTTTTCTGTGTATTAGAAAAGTGAAGCCTTTACTAACATTTTCTTTGTTGTCCGCTTTAGCAAGAAGATCCTTATAGGAAGAAGGTGCTTCAGGAGAAGAAAGAAGGAAATGTACAAAATTTAAATTGGAATAAAAATCGAATGTGCAGGAAAAACAAAAAAAGGGGTGCTGCCCAGGTCTTGAGGTGTGTAATTTTTACAATCCCTTTAAATTTTCACCTATTATTTACTTTGTAATTTTACATTTAGCTGTTACCTTTCAATCTTATTTTTGTTGAGTTGGATACAATAATGTGAGAGTGTATATACTTGTGTTTTGAGAGGAAAATATATGTTAAAATTAATATTCTTAAAATTAATATATCTTCTGGTTACTTTTGTTGTTGTGGAAAGCCCCTTAAAATGAACAAATTTTTAAAATTTTCCTTGGTAAAATGCAAAAAGCCATGGAAGGTTTTAGGGGAAAAGCCTTGCCATTCCACCTCACCAGGGCCTTTGTTCTGCCGGTGAAGTGACAGGGAGCAGGTGGTAGAGAACGCCCTGGGCTCATCGTCCCAGCCTGACCCTGAGCTGTCTGGGCTGCCTGGGGTCCTGATAATGAAAGAGAAGGCCCCCACGCACTGGGTCTTCTGCTCCGTCTTCTCCCATTGCAGGAAGTGAGGTACCGGTACTGCGAGGTTGGCCTGCACCCAGAGCCAGACGTGGCCCCAGGCAGTCAGACACTCTTGTTGGTAAACCTTGCTTATCTGCCAGATGAGGGTTCCACCAGGATTTGTGGGAATCCCATTTGTCTGAGTTTCCACAAGTGGCTCTCTAAACCTAATTGTGCGTCAATCCCACCGCTCGAGGGTTTTTCCCACTAGATCAGTAGTGTGTCCATCCTGACTCCACGTGTGGAGCACCTACTGAGTGGCCCCGCGCTGGCGGGCTCCCCGACCCCTGTCCGGGTGGATCTCAGCCTGCTCTCCCGCCTGGCCCTCCTGCAGACCCCACCCTCTGCTGGTCCCCAGGGCGCCTGCTGAGCAGCCCTGAGCTGGCGGGCTCCCCGACCCCTGTCTGGGTGGGCCTCAGCCTGCTCTCCTGCCTGGCCCTCCGCGCTCTGGCTTGTCTTCGGTCGGGCGCTGGCTTCTGAGGTTCCTCTTTCTTGTGAGCTCAGCTAGGTGGTTACATGTGTGTCTGTCCCATTGTTCTCTGGCAGCTCCATGTTTGTGTGGAGGAGTCCACGTTGCTGTGGTGGTTGCTCCCATGGTTGGAAGGGAAATCTGGCAGAACAGCCCCTTTGGCAGCCAGGACCCCCGGGTGGGGGCACCTAGATGTTGCTCTCAGCATCTATGCTTTGTTTGGACCCTTGAGAGCAGCCCTGTGACATGCCACCCCCCACCGCCCCTGTGTGTCCTGCTTTACGGGGAGGAGGGCCAAATGGCCCAGGGGGGCCTTTTTTTTTTTAAGCTACTTATTTATTTGGCTGCGCTGGGTCTTAGCTACAGCGCATAAGATCTTTAGTTGAGGTATGTGGGACCTAGTTCCCTGACTGGGGGCCGAACCTGGACCCCCTGCCTCGGGAGCTTGGAGTCTTAGCCCCTGGACCACTAGGGTAGTCCCCTCCCCACCCTCAGGGGGCCTTTAAGCTCTGGTTCTGTGCCCTGCAATCAGCAGCATGCAAATAGGAAGAAAAAGACAGATACCCACTGTTAGATTATTGATGGGTAATAATTGATCTATTAAATTATTAAATACTATTTTCATGGGTAATTATTCTTAGGCTACATTATTTGAAAGCTGCAATGTGGTCTCCTATAGAAAAGAAAGTCATCCCTTATATTCTCATAAAAAGTTGATGGACTTACATGGTTCCTTTAAAGTGGTATATTTGCTTGATATGGACACAGAAAGATAAAAGGTTAGGGTGGAGTTTCATCAACTGAATGTTAAGATACATTTTTGAAAGCAGATTTCTGACATGCGAAAGAACAAACTTAAGTTATTACAGAATAACTGTGAAGTATCTTATAGGTGATCAGATGAGCGTATGATGCTTCTGTAGCTGACGGTTCTTGGCCGTCCTGCTCCTGTGGCTCCTGCTTCTGTCTCTCTACTCTTTGCCCTGAGTGCTCAGAAACCAGGGGGCTCCATCTCACACTCAGATCCTGCAGTCGCACCTGACGTGAGGTGCACACATCGGACTGTGTGAAATAATCACCTAGGCCTTCCTGTATGTTCTCAGCACAGTTCTGAGTCTCCATTTATAAGACCTGTATTTCAGGTCTTCCCTCAAGTTCATGTCTAGTTAGAGAGATGTAACTGTTGGACGGTGAATTCCTTGGGGAAAAAACATTCTCTGTAGATACTGCCCCTTTCCTAACAATATGTGACTCGGGTGGTCACTGCATAAATGTTTGCTCAGTGAATGAATGAACGAGAAAAGATGACAGTTAACACCGAGACCTTCCCCCAGACACCAAGAAGCAGGGTCATCCACTCAGAGTCATTTTGCACTAAATCCAAGGAAGACATGCTGAGAGTTATGGGTGTTAGTCCTGCGCCCACCACTTTCCAGTTGACCTTGGGTGACTCATTTAACCTGTGCAGTTTCACTCCGCTCACTGTAAAATGCAAAGTGAGTAAATGAGCTCCACCTTAGTTCTGGCTCTGAAATGGCAAAACTTGTTTTTCCTGATCTCTGTGCCCTACTCACACCACCCCCAGAGAGAAGAGGGCTTGAGTTGTCACAGTTCCACACTCTCACCTCTGCTCACTCTCAAGGAGAGCAGGTGTGTGTGTGCGCAGGATGCCCTGCAGACGGGATTTTCTGTGGCTCTTCCAGGCCTTCCGACCAGAGTGAGCTAAAGCTGGTGTGCAGCGAGTTTGAAAGGTCTGAGCTGAGCAGTGACATCAACGTAAGGAACTGGCGTATCCAGGAAAACCCTGGGGAAGCATGCAAAGCAGATGCCAGCACTGGGAGCAGCTTACGTGCCACACAGGGAGAGGCAGGTACGGAACCGCGCTGAGCTCTGAGCCACACTTCTGCTGGGCTTGTTTCCGCGGGGAAGTGCCGGGGTGAGAGGTTACCACTTCGCAGGCAGAGTGTCCTCACCCCTGAATGGAGAGCTGTTGGATGGGACAGGAGGCTGAGGCTCTCCTGAGCCCTCACGTTGCCCCTCTGACCTCCACGCCCCTGAAATCTGGCCATTTTCGATGGTGTCATGTAGACGGCTGGAGGAACAGTGGGTGCTTGCT
>SJXQ01010287.1:495845-506898 GCA_006408695.1 Aepyceros melampus
ATCCCTTCTTGTGCCCTTGTCTCACGTCTCCTGTTTTCTCCTTGGGCCTCCATCCTGCCTCACCAGGTGCAGGCTACGCCTGCTGGTCACCCTCAGGGGCACCGTCCAGCTCTTGCTTTTGCTCGTGTCCCTGGTGTAAGTTAAAGGCTGCTCGGCACAGTGGAGTGTGTTAACTTTGAATGTAGGAGGAGGCTCCGTAAGGCTTTATGCTTACGTTTTGGAGTGCTGTCCGATTATCACCAGAAATAAGTTATTTGTGAGTCCAATAAAAATAAGTGTTTTCTATGAAAAAAATACTGTTAAATTCAGTAATTCGCTGAGACAAGATTTGGAAAGGTTTAGGAGGTGCCCCTTTTTTCTTTGAGGTGATAGAGGGGAGGGAGGACTCAGCTCATGATGAGGGAAAAGAGAACTTGCGTCACAGCAGGCAGGCCGACCACTTCCTCCTGTGTGTCTCTGTCAGTTGGAGGATCTTCTCTCGTCTGCTTGTCGTGTGTACGTGTTTCAAGTGTGGTGTTACCTTGTCTTTGTCAACAGTCTGCAGTTTACTTCTGTTGTCGCTTAGTCATGTCCGACTCTTTGCAGCCCCATGGACCGCAGCATGCCAGGCTTCCCTGTGCATCACCAATTCCCGGAGCTTGCTTGAACTCGTGTCCCTTGTGTCGATGATGCCATCCAACTGTCTCATCCTCTGTCGACACCTTCTCCTGCCTTCAATCTTTCCCAGCATCAGGGTCTTTTCCAGTGAGTCAGCTGTTTGCAGCAGGTGGCCAAAGTATTGGAGCTTCAGCTTCAGCATCAGTCCTTCCAGTGAATATTTAGGGTTGATTTCCTTTAGGATGGACTGGTTTGATCTTGCTCTTAAGAGTCTCTTGCTACTCTCAAGAGTCTTCTCCAGCACCACAGTTTGAAAGCATCAGTTCTTCAACACAGCCTTCTCTGTGGTCCAACTCTCACTTTCATACACAACTACTGGAAAAACCACAGCTTTGACTATACAGCCCTTTGTCGGCAAAGTAATGTGTCTGCTTTTTAATATGCTGTCTAGGTTGGTCATAGTTTTTCTTCCAAAGAGCAAGCGTCTTTAATTTCATGGCTGCAGTCATCATCTGCAGTGATTTTGGAGCCCAAGAAAATAAAACCTGTCACTGTTGCCATTTTTCCCCCATCTGTTTGCCATGAAGTGATGGGACCAGGTGCCATGATCTTAGATTTTTGAATGTTGAATTAAGTTTGCTTACTTTACTTTTTGGTGACCTGTTAAAATCCCTATTTAGGCCCTTAAGTTCCTCAGAAACTGCCTTCCTTGTCCGCAGGGCTTGTCCCAAGCCCATTCTTCCGCCCCACCCCTCACCCGCTATGCCAGCCTCTGCCCTCTGCCCCCCTGTTACATCCCTGCTGAGCCTTTTCCCCTGTGCTGCACGCGCCTCCAAAGGCACAGGCGTGCTTTTGCCCAAGTCTTCCGGCTCCTTTGCCTGTGGCTGAGAGAGTGGAGAACAGCACACACGACTGGCTGGCCTGCTGCGGACCCCGCCCTCCTCACTCCCACACTCAGTGCCTCTGCCCTGCCTTCTCTGCCAAGGCCTCCTGTTTGCCTGGGGCAGAGAGGAGCTGGTGGAGACCTTCAGAAGCTCCGCCTGCCCCGTCCTCCACCCTCTGCTGCAGCCCATCCGTCCCAGTGCCGCTGCCGGGCTCTCTCCAAGTGGGCAGCACCCCTGCACAGCAGAAGCACTGGGAGCCCCCCCGCCGGCCTGGCCTGGGTGCAGCAGCAGCCTCTCTCCCTTGGCCTCCCTGGCCTGGCAGTCTCTGCAGAGCCGCTCAGAGTGGCATCTGCCTGCTGACAAACCTCCCGTCCGCCTCGAGGCTGCAGGACTGGCTGTGGGGTGGTGCCTGTGTGTCTGGGCCCCACCGCCTCTGTGTCTGTGAGCCCTGCTCTGTCCTCAGTCTCCACGCCCACCCTGCCCCTTCTGCTCCGGCTGTGACCTGGGGGTCCTGGTGCAGTCCCCCTCCACTCCCCCAGCTCTCCTGTTTGTCTGGGTCATGCTGCCCTGGGGGGCTGTCCCTCTCCAGCCCCCTGATGGCCCCCACCTCTGCACCGTCGGCCTGACCGCGCACCACCAGCTGCCATCTGCTGTCTGTCCTTGGGGCTGTGTGGGCGTCCCAGACTGAACACTTCCCTCCTCAGCCTGCCCCTCACACAGCCTCCCACTCGCGCTTTCTTGTTGCTCAGGCAGAGGTCTGTGCTCATCCCTGACCTCTCAGCCTCTGCCTTTCGCATAGACCCAGAGTCTGAGCACGTCTCCTCTCAGCCACCATTATTTCTCACATGGGATATCACCACAGTCTCCTGACAAGTCTGCTTCCGCCCTCACCTCTCCTCACTGTCTCCTCTTCTGTTTTTTCTTTTGAGGTACACTTGATATGTGCATTTTATTAGTTTCTGGCATATAAGCAATACAATGATTCAGTGTATGTGTGTGCACGCCTGCTAAGTCACTTCAGTCGTGTCCATGGGATTCTCCAGGCAAGAATAGTGGAGTGGGTTGCCGTGCCCGCCTCCAGGTTTCAGTATACGTACATTTTGCAAAACGGTCGCCACAGTGAGTCAAGTTAACATGTGTTGCCACCTCACTGTGTTTTTAGTACTGCAGCCAGAGGGTGGTGTTGGGTCTGAATCAGATCGCGTCAATGGGGAGACCGGTGAGGGTCTGCAGTGCTCACCTGAGCTCGGCTCTGCCTGCCGTGATTCTGTGGACGCTACCAGAGGACAAGAGGCTTGAGTCAGAGGCACCGGATGCTTAGCACAACGAGCAGCCTGAGAGCCTCATAAGCACACTTCTGCAGGTCCCCAGACTTTGAGGGGTGATGTGGGGGGCATGCAGGGCCCACCTGTACCTGCAGTGGTCTGTGGTTGCGTTACAGGAAGGGAGCCCCACGCTTAGGAAACCTACGCGTTTCGGTTTTTAATAATAGGAGGTGACGTCTTTATCACATTGGACAGAGTTGCCCCTCGCTCTACACTGAGACCCTCCCCACATCTCCTGAGATCTTGTTCAGTGGCTGTCCTTGGAAAGAGGTCAGAATGTGGGCGGCCAGAGCACCCTCTCAGGGGCGTGGAGACGCCTGAGCCCCCAGAGACAGTCTCACAGCAGCACGCACGCCCCTCGTCTCTGTGTGGTCCTGGCCACTGGTCTGCTTGCTCGTGAGCACGTGACTCTAGAAGCAGTTCTTGGTGAATCTGACTGACAGAACGGGAACCAGATCTCATCAGCTCATCCAGCCTCTGGTTCCAGCGGCTCTCACCAGGACTCGGGGCAGGATGCGTTGCCCTTCAGGACTGAGCACAGGGTCTGGGCCCAGCCGCTGAGCCAGCCCTAAAGCACCAGGGTGGCCCTGGGAGGCAGGCCTCATCTTTGAGGGACCCCTACAGCTGTGATAGCTACATGGTCTCCAGTCATGTTTCTTTAAATGCTGGAGGGTCACTGGGACCATCTTGAGCTGCATCTCCAGGTCTGCAGGCGGGTGATTACCACCAGCTCCCCTAAGGCTCATCGGCTGCCTGGAAAGTGAGTGTTGTGTCCACACACGGGGCCGCACGGTGGACCTGCCTCCTCCAGGAGTACAGGTAGGCAGTGTCCCCGTGTGGCCCGCTGGCTGGCGAATCTTTCGGTCCCCGGTGCATTTCCGACAGCTGAGTCTAGTCTTTCCTTGTGGAGGCCCAGCCTGTGTGCAGATGGCCAGCTTGTCTCTAATCTGTGCCACCACCAGTGGCGTGTGTCTGTCCGTCCATCTCCGTGCATCCCACAGATGGCTGAGCAGCAGCCTTGGTGGTGACGGTGGAGGCCTGTGGAGGTCCTGGCAGGTGCTGGCTGGGAGGAGCAGAGGCCTGGGTCCCCCAGGTGGCTTTAGCAGACGGTTCAGAACTGCGTGGCGGGTGTCGGCTGACCCCGCAGGCAGGCCTTGCACAGCACGGGGAGCGGGGAAAGGTCCCTCCCCAGGACGGCGTGGGGGCGGCTCTGGAAAGCCGGGCTCACTCATGTCCCCCGCGGCGCCCTGAGCCTCCTGGGGCCCACGCGTTCCCTCCCCCGCTGAGGCAGGCTGCCCCTCCTCTGCCACAGGATCGTGTGTCTCTTCTCACGCCGCCGTTGCCCAGCTTCTTCCTCCTGCCTGTCGTGTCTCTGCTGACCTGAACGTCAGCCTGTTCATGGCCGTGTCCTGGGACCCCGACGGGGCTTTGCAGGAAGCAGGCCCTCCATGCTGACGGAGTCACTCCGGTGACCTCTTATCCGCGGCGCCGGGCATGGCAGGCCCGTGGGTGACGTGGGGGCGCTGGCTGGGGGCGAGGAGGTGCAGTGCCCTGCAGGAAGGGGGGGCTGAGAGGCCTGCTCTCTCCCACAGGTCTCTGCGCTCCGGGGGACCTGTGGCCCGCGCAGCCCGTGTGTGTGACCGGCGGCTTCGGCTGCGCCCTGGAGAGCGGTGGGCCGGCCACGCTGCCCCCGCCCGCCACCGTGCCCAGCAGGTACGTGCTCCCGCGGCCGGGAGACCCGCGCGCGGGGCTGGGAGCCGGTCCTCACGGCATCCGACCCGGCTTCCTCTGCAGCCCCTCGGCGGTGTGTTGCCATCTGCCTTTCAGACTTGAGTTGTGATGTCTGAGAAATTATAAGCCAGAAAGTGAGGGACACCTTGAAGGGAGAGAGCAGTCCAGCCTGTGACCCCATCAGTGCTTTCCTTTTTAAAGGGAAAAGATGGGCTATTCATGTATCAGAGGCACAACTGAAAAAATGAAAACAGCTCCTCATAATTCCTCCTTGCTAACAGAACAGGAATTCCCGTTTTCTGTAGCATTAATCTTGAACACATTTAAAGCTTTGAAAGATCGAATAGTTCGCGTGTTGAAAAATAGTCACACAATGGCCGCGTCTTGGACTTGCCATTGGATTTATCATTTGATGATGAACCCTTGAGAAAATGTTAATATCTGTGTTTTATCAGAAACCGTTTGAGGTTTTTTAGGGGCTCCGGCTTATTACAAAGTCGTTACTTTCTTATTTATGTAATGAAGATCCAGATTGCAGTTGGGACCAAAGCATCTGTCGAGAATCACATTCTGTATGGTTGCAGTTCACGCAAGCTGAGTGCGGGCCTGGCCCCGAGTGGAGGTGGTTGTTAGTGCAGTGTGTGAGAGTCCCAGAGCGGGTGCCCGAACCCCCAGCAGCATCCAGCTCTCCCGCTGCTGACAGAGCCAGAGCCGTGGGTCCTGCCTCTGGTTTCACTTCACAAACCTGGCTGGGTTTTTTTGTTTTTTGTTTTGAAGAATATGATAGCTATTAGTTAGAAAGGAGAGCAGTTTTCTTTCAAATATTAGTCCTGCTTACATGGTGTACACCTAACTAGGGGTGAGAACTTTTTGCAGTCTGAGTGAAAGTACTTCTCTGGCAAACGGAAAGCCAGGTTTTGATCCATTCCTCTATCCATGCATAATTTATTTGCTTTGTTTCATTTAAAAAGAGCTTCCCTGTCCCCCTTTCACCCAAATACTGTACTCAAGAGATCAAACTCCACCTCATTCTCTGGAATTATAATCAACATAAAACATTGTGTTAATTTCAGGTGTACAGCGTGGTGATTTGGTATTTTCATACATTACAAAATGATCATCACATAAAGACTTACGTCCGTCTCTCTCACCAGAGTGTTACAGCGTCACTAACTGTATTCCCTATACATTAATTGCGTCCCCTTTGAAGGAAGTGGGGATGGACCTAGAGTCTTGTCATACAGAGTGAAGTAGGTCAGAGAAAAACATATATATTAACGCATATGTATAGGATCTAGAAAAATAGTACAGATGAATCTATTTGCGGGGCAGGACTAGAGACGCAGCTGTAGAGAGCAGACCTGTAGACTCACCAAGGGAAGGAGAGGGGGCACGAGTGAGAGCGTAGCCCTGACGTATGTACACTATCGTGTGCAAAGCAGGTAGAGAGAGCCTGTTGTGTAGCCTGGTAGCTCAGCTCGGTGCTCTGTGATGACCTAGAGGGTGGGCTGGGTGTGGGAGGGAGGCCCCCGAGGGATGGGGTATGTGTACACGCACGGAGGTTCACGTCATGGCACAGCAGGAACTCACGTGACGTAAAGCGGGGTAATCCAGAGTAATCCAGTGAGGGAAGAAAGGAAGGAAGGGGATGTCTGGCTGAGCCGTCCCTCCTGCAGCACTGTATTGGTGGTGAGCCTTGAGTTGGTGTTTGATTCTGTGATGATAAAGTACTTCTTTTACTTTCCAAAACTGATGAGGATGCTGGACAGTAAGATCCTTTTCCTTTTTCTTTCCTTGATCTGTCGACATCCTGTTTCTGAAACTAGACCCCTTGTTTTCTGTAGCAGTTTCATTGATTGGAACGCCGCGTGTGAAGGCCAGTTTCCCAGTGTGTACTGCCCCCTGGAATTGAACGACTTCAATGCCTTTCCAGAAGGTAAAGCTGTTTGGACAGTCCCAGCGACATCCTTTTATTCTCAGAAAGTCAAAGCTGAAAGGGTGTGTGGACTTACGGCACTAACTGCAGAGAAAGTGCCTTTGAGAGTCATCTGCCAGTTGTCCGCTGAGCCTTCACGGGGCGCAGCATGCTTGCCTTGTGTAATTTTATATGGCCTCAAAAAGCCTGCTAGACCCAGGGGTCTGGGGACATGTACAAATAACCCTGCTCTGTTTAGTCCTTCAGATTAGGTGGAACAGGGCCTTTTGGACCTACATGAACCTGAATGTACTCTGATCTGTTGCGGGGCTGGGTCTTTGAGTGAGTGAGTGAGTGGGTGAAGTCGCTCAGTCGTGTCTGACTCTTTGAGACGCTGTGGACTGTAGCCCACCAGGCTCCTCCGTCCATGGGATTCCCCGGGCAAGAATACTGGAGTGGGTTGCCATTTCCTTCTCCAGGGGATCTTCCTGACCCAGGGATCGAACCCAGGTCTCCCACATTGCAGGCAGACACTTTAACCTCTGAGCCACCAGGGAAGCCCAAACTAAGGAAGGTCCCATCTGTTAGTTATTCTTTTCAGGCAGACAAGTCCCAGGAGAGGTAGAATGATTCACGTGCTTGTTCCTCAGCATGTTCTGACTCTTAAACCCCTGGATAGTGCTGCAGAAGGAAGGGAAAGTGTGAGGAGGGGAAACTGATGAATTGCAGATGCTTGCGCTCAAGTATGTTGATGAATAGATGTTGTACTTATCTGGGTTCTGACTCATGCAGTGCTAACCACCAGGGGGTGCTGTGGTCGCTGTCTTCTGTGTGTGCGGCTGTGTTTATGCCTTCTTGCTGCCATCTGAGAAATGCTTGGTTTCCTACTGCCATTATCAATGCGTGTGGTATATGTGCAGATGGCCGGCGCTGGCATGACAGGCAATAAAAGAAAAGTTCAAGGACTAGTAAGAACCATGACACACTAAGTCTACAGTAGCATTTGCTGCTATAAAGCATAGCAGTATTATAGCGTACTCTGTCACATACAGAAAAGCAAGCCCAGAGGAAGAACTTCCTCACTGAGGGCTTACCAGGTGCTGTGTCTCACGGAGTAATTATTTTCTCTCTGTCTTTAAGTTGTCAGCACAGTAAGTCCTTGAAAGCTTATTGCCTGAGGGTGAGAATTCCATTCTCTCCTGAAACGTGTTCACCTCTGCTGATGTCTCCGCCCTTTGCAGAAAGCATGAACTACCCCAGCGGCTTCCCCTGTCCTGCCGAGGTTCAGACGGACTTCATTGACCACGGCTCCCCGTCGGCCTGGGGCAGCCCCCCTAGCGTGCCGACCGCCTGGGGACACGCCGGCCTCATCAGCTCTCCGGTCAGTGCCGCCCGCCCTGCTGTGCCCTGGGTTCTTCCCGTGCCCCCGTCATCCTGGGTTAGGGTTGGGTTCAGATGCGCCGGACCCTGGTTTGCTCCCCTGGGTTGCTAGCCACTCTCTACAGGGGCTTCCCAGGTAGGCAGATGGACGGGGGCCTGCAGACGTTGGCAGCCACGACGCCCTAAACCGCGTCAGGGAGAGAGGGTTATCGGTGACGCTGCAGGTGGGCCGGGAAGCCCTCCGGGAGGCTGGTGGGCTCCCGTGGCCCCGCTGACCTTCCGCCTGTGGGAGGAGAGGAGATGACCCTTCCAGGATGTTCACCTCTGCTGATGTCTCCGCCCTTTGCAGAAAGCATGAACTACCCCAGCGGCTTCCCCTGTCCTGCCGAGGTTCAGACGGACTTCATTGACCACGGCTCCCCGTCGGCCTGGGGCAGCCCCCCTAGCGTGCCGACCGCCTGGGGACACGCCGGCCTCATCAGCTCTCCGGTCAGTGCCGCCCGCCCTGCTGTGCCCTGGGTTCTTCCCGTGCCCCCGTCATCCTGGGTTAGGGTTGGGTTCAGATGCGCCGGACCCTGGTTTGCTCCCCTGGGTTGCTAGCCACTCTCTACAGGGGCTTCCCAGGTAGACAGATGGACGGGGGCCTGCAGACGTTGGCAGCCACGACGCCCTAAACCGCGTCAGGGAGAGAGGGTTATCGGTGACGCTGCAGGTGGGCCGGGAAGCCCTCCGGGAGGCTGGTGGGCTCCCGTGGCCCCGCTGACCTTCCGCCTGTGGGAGGAGAGGAGATGACCCTTCCAGGAAGGTCAGGCAGGGTCACGCGTGGTCTGGAGGGCTTCCCCTGGTCACACTCGCTCCACCGTGTTCTTACAGATAGAGGGCGTTTGACCTGAAATGAGCTTATCTAGTTGGATGGGGATTTCATGGCCTTCCGTTTGAGAAAACTGGAGTTAGAGACACCGCTGTGGTTGAGGGTAGTGTGGCAGCATCCGGGCGGCCCCGAGGATGCAGCCAGCCTTGGCGTTGCTTTCTAAGGCTTCTTTATTTCTTTACATATTTCCTTTTCCCCCCCTCCTCGTGCGTGCCTCAGCCCTACCTCACAAGCACCCGAAGCTTGTCTCCAATGTCTGGACTTTTTGGTTCCATCTGGGCCCCGCAAAGCGACGTGTATGAGAATTGCTGCGCCATCAACCCCACCACGGAACACTCGGCTCACATGGAGAACCAGGCGGTCATGTGCAAGGAGTATTACCCCGGGTTTAACCCGTTCCGTGCCTACATGGACCTGGACATATGGACTAGCACAGCGAACAGGAATGCGAACTTCCCACTGTCGAGAGACTCGAGCTACTGTGGGAACGTGTGAAAAGGATTCGAGTCCAACAATGTGGATAAAGCGGCTTGCGTTTGGATCACTAGCGTAAACTGGTTGAGATAGATTGACGTTGGTGGATATTTTGGCACTTTTATATGAAAATAAATTTTTGTATGAAATCTGGGTGCTCTGTTTTTTTAACCCTTCACAAATCAGTGATAGAAACAAAGCATCATGACTCCAGAAACACGTCGCCATGCCAGATGTTCACATCGGGACCAGGACAGCGTCTAAGAAGGTAAGAGTGGGGAAAGAAGGGCCGCGGTGGGTCCCCCTCCAGGAGCATCAGCTCCCCGGGAGCTTGCAAAAAGCCACCTCGATCGGGTAGCATTCCCAGGGATGCTGCCATAGTTGGCCCATGGCTCAGGTGGGGAGGATTTTGTTTCAAGCAGTTCTTTTATTGAAACAAGCCTCCGGTTTGGGGAACCTCACTGCCAGTCACTTGCCTAGGCACACCGGTCCTGGTGGGCACGGCTGCTGGGTGGAGCAGAGCCCGGCGCTGTTCTGCTGACACGTGGCAGGCATGTTGCCTCACCTCCGCCAGGACAGTCCCCGGGGGGCGGCACCAGCAGGGACATGCTGGTAAGTGTGTCAGGGATCCCTCCGAGCGAGCAGGCTGAGTCCACAGACAAGTTCTGAGCGGGTCACAGAGCTGGTGTGTGGTCACCAGGCCAGTGTGTATTTACTTGTCAGTGATTTTAGAGATTCACATGATGTTGGAATTATCTGATTGCATGTATAAACTTTGAAAACTTTTCAACTTTTAATAAAGATGGCTTATTTTTACGTGTTGTGTCTACTGGAATTTGAGTGGGATGTTAGGTTTGTGCGTTTTCTTTCTCATGGTTTTGTGGGGCCTGGGTGAGGCGGGTAAATGGGCTGTGATCTGGCACTGCCCTCCTGCAGGGAGCACGCACTGCCCTCCTGCAGGGAGCACCCACTGGCATGCACGACTGCTGGAACACTCTCAGGCCACTGACCCCGTCCTTAAAACGGAATAATACTGAAGAGTCGTTTAGCTTCTAGGTGTGCACCCAAAGGAATAGAAACAAAGCCTTGTGCACTGTGTTCACTGAAGCACTGTTCACAGCAGCCAAACAGCGGAAGCAACCTCAGTGTCCACCGATGGGAGACAGCTGAGCAGACCGCAGTGAGTGCACAGTGTGCACTGGCCAGCCTTGGGAGGGAAGAGAGTTCTGACGCCTGCCGCAGTGCAGGTGAGCTCAGGAAAGAAGCCTGCGAGTCAGCCTTGGGAGGGAAGAGGACTCTGATGCCTGCCACAGGCGGGTGAGCTCGGGAAAGAAGCCGAGTGTAGTAGCCAGTTACTTAGGGCCAGGAGTATGTGATTCCACTGTGATGAAGAGTTTAGTGTGGTCAGGGTTAGTCAGGAAGTGGAATAGAGGTTACCAGGGGCTTGTGGGGGCGGGGAGTAGGGCTGGTTGGTGGCAGGGGACAGGTACGTGCTGACCTGGGGGAGGCTGGTACCCCATGTGCAGACAGCACGGGGACTGTGGCCTCAAGAAATCTGAAGGTCATGGGGGTTTATGGCTGGAGATAGTGGGGGCGTCCATCCTTGACCTCTGGACGGTTCTAGAGGGACCTCTTTGGGAGATGGGGCTGGAGCTCTGAGCCAAGGCCCCTGTTTTGAAGAGGAGGAGGTGGCTGAGAAGACGGGAGAAATTGCTGGGGAGGCCGGGAGGGGAGGCAGTGGCCACGATGGCATGAAGACAGGAAGGTGGTCAGACTGGGAGCCCCGAGGGCTGGTCAGGTTGTGACCTCCCCGGTGCCCTCAGCCAGGCCAGCCGCAGCCAGCTGACCTGGGAGGTGGCCGTGGAGAAGACCCGCG
>SJXQ01010287.1:507048-537788 GCA_006408695.1 Aepyceros melampus
CTGAGCATAGGTGTGCGGGGTGCCAGGGGCAGGGGCTGCCAGGCAGAAAGGGAGCAGGCAGGCCGGGGGTCACCTGCAGGCGCCTGGGCCTTGGCACAGGGCACTGCACCTCCCAGGGCGGGTGGGCAGCGGAGGCCTGAGCGGGCTGAGTCTATAGGAGAGAAGCGATGGGATGTGCAGCTGTGGGTGGCACGTCATGGCCTGTGGACTGTTGTGTGGGTCAGGTCGTCCTGGAGCACAGCGCCTCCTCACTCCTCCACCCCGCAGTGCACGGCCTGAAATGCTCACCAGTCCCTCGCAAAGAACGTCTGTGGCCTTTGCTCCGGTGCGAGGAGCGACAGGAGCGCAGGGGCCTGGGCCTCGCGGCGGCAGCACGCGCATCTGCTAGTTCGGCTCCTGCCGTGTGGGGCTTGTGTGGCAGCCTCAGAGCTGACCCGGTCCTCCCCTTGCGCCCTGTTCATTGTCTCCAGCGTAGTGTGTGAACCACGGAGTGTATGGAAAGCAGTGAGTGGAGGGGCATGTGTGAGCATCAGTATCTCGTAGCTAAAGAGGTGAGTCTTCATGATGAGAGAACAGTTCCATTATTCTGTGGCTGACCACAAGCAAAGGCAAGAGAACTACCACAGTTCTTTACGTACTAAACGTACTTCCTTGCTTTTACATGCTGAGCTCCATGTATAGAGCTCTTCAGGACAGTCGTTACTGTGTTGAATAATACTACCACCTGGAAAACTTGCGGACCTCTAGAGTAAGTGAAACAGCAGAGGAGGCCAACCCTGCCTTCCGGGAGCTGTGATTTTAGTGGAAGACTTAGCAATGAACATCTGCTTTGGGACCAGACTTTGTGGGGTCTTAACTCCAGCTTTATCATATATTTAACTTTCTCATTGTTAAGTTTGAGTAACCTCCGGGAGTTGGTGATGGACAGGGAGGCCTGGCGTCCCTGTCCTGGCTGCAGTCCATGGGGTCGCAAAGAGTCGGACACGACTGAGCAGCTGAACTGAACTGAACTAACTTCCCTGGTCTCGGTTTCCTCTTTCTGTAATATGGGGATAACAATGGTTACATACTTCATAGAATTGTGAGGATTAAGTGAAAGTCACTCAGTCGTGTTCCACTCTTTGCAACTTCATGGACTATACATGAAATTCTCCAGGCCAGAATACTGGAGAGAGTACCCTTTCCCTCTTCCAGGGGATCTCTCCAACCCAGGGATTGAACCCAGGTCTTCTGCATTGCAGGCGGATTCTTTACCAGCTGAGCCAGAAGGGAAGCCCAAGAATACTGGAGTGGGTAGCCTATCCCTTCAGGGAAGGATCTTCCCGGCCCAGGAATCAAACTGGGGTCTCCTGCATTGCAGGGGGCTTCTTTACCAACTGAGCTATCAGGGAAGCCTGAGGATTAAATGACTTGAGTGTTTAGATGGTGCTTGGCACATAGTAAACACTTGGCCACCATTGGTATCCGATATAATTGCTAACATCAATTTAAATTAACACAAAACAATAGAATACATAGGAAGTTAAATCTCAGGTTGAGTAGCGGCCAGGTGAAGCAGGCCTTTATACGTTGCTGATGAGATGGTAGCATGTTTGGCAGTGTGGATTAGGTACCTTGAAAACTCTTCTAGGAATTGACTGTTAAGGAAAATAGTTAAAAAAAAAAAAAAAGATTCAGGCACAAATATCAGTTTTCTGTTGCTGTAAAAAGTTCCCACAAACTTAGTGGCTTAAAAATATATGAATGTATCATCTGACAGCTTTGTAGGTGAGGAATCCAACACAGTTCTGCGGGGCTGAAATCAAGGTGTTGGCAAGGCGGAATTCCTTTAGGACTTACCACCTAGAGCACGGTGGTGCTCTGGGGAAGGATCTGCGCCTTTCCCAACTTGCCCAGCTTTTAGAAGCGGCTTTCATTTCTTGGCTCACGGCCCCCATCTGCCGTCTTCAAAGCCAGAACGTGGCCTCTCTCTGACTCTGAAAAAAAAAAAAAAAAAGATTCAGGCACAAATATCAGTTTTCTGTTGCTGTAAAAAGTTCCCACAAACTTAGTGGCTTAAAAATATATGAATGTATCATCTGACAGCTTTGTAGGTGAGGAATCCAACACAGTTCTGCGGGGCTGAAATCAAGGTGTTGGCAAGGCGGAATTCCTTTAGGACTTACCACCTAGAGCACGGTGGTGCTCTGGGGAAGGATCTGCGCCTTTCCCAACTTGCCCAGCTTTTAGAAGCGGCTTTCATTTCTTGGCTCACGGCCCCCATCTGCCGTCTTCAAAGCCAGAACGTGGCCTCTCTCTGACTCTGATTCCGTTGTCACGTCTTTTTCTCTGACCACAGTTGGGAGAGGTGCTCTTCTTTCAAAGCCCCGTGTGATTAGATTGGGTCCACCCAGAGAATCTCCCCGTCTCAAGGTTCCTGGCTTAATCATGCCTTCAGAGTCAATGCGTTTTCGCCGTGCAGTCACACATTCAGAGCCTCCAGAGTTAGGAAGGGGGCATCTCTGGGGCAGGAGCATCGTTCTGCCTCTGATGTGTTAGTATACTCGTTCCAGTGTTTAGAACAGCGCTGAGCTGCAAACTCTCTACGACAGGAATATGTGTAAATTGCAGTACATACAGGTGTTGGAGTGTGAGGAAGCCTCTGAAAATCACTGGAAGAGAGTGACACGGGCAGCGAGAGGCAGGGTGCAGTCTCTGAGCAGCAGGAGCCCAGCTGGAATTGGGGGAGGAGGGGCCGCACCATCTGGTGGGCGGCACTGTGAGTGGTTTTCATTTTCTTTTCTTTTTTTGGTATTTCCTATTATAAGTATGTATTACTATTATTCCCCCTTCTCTAAAAACATTTAATTAAATCTTAAGGGAATGTATGCTTTATTTAACAATGGTGAAAGTAAATATGCTAAAAACAAATGCTAAAGTCAATAAAATTTACATTATGCTGTAAAAGAACATAATTTAAAGGCAAAGGCAAAGTGAAACTTTCACTAAGCATTCCCTAATAAAAACCCTATAAAATGAGGTATGTAGTAATTACTTGGGCTAGGATTAAAGGCACATAAGAATGTCTTTAAACAGTCTATAGCAACATACAAAATGTAATGCAGCCTAATTATAATTAGTTAAAATACAACTTAAAACACATATGTTTATGCAAACTCAAATTAACATTTCAAAATAATTATTTCTGTGTGACCCAGACATTTGCATAATTTAATACTCACACTGAAGTACAGAGAAGATGTCAGTAAAACAGAATGTATTTATTATTTGTGTATGCATAATATCAGAGAAGGCAATGGCACCCCACTCCAGTACTCTTGCCTGGAAAGTCCCATGGATGGAGGAGCCTGGTGGGCTGCAGTCCATGGGGTCGCGAAGAGTCAGACACGACTGAGCAACTTCCCTTTCACTTTTCACTTTCATGCGTTGGAGAAGGAAATGGCAACCCACTCCAGTGTTCTTGCCTGGAGAATCCCAGGGATGGGGGAGCCTGGTGGGCTGCCATCTATGGGGTCGCAGAGAGTCAGACACGACTGAAGGGACTTAGCAGCAGCATGCATAATATATGTAGTAAAGCCTCTTGTTGAAAGTGAAAGAGGAGAGTGAAAAAGTTGGCTTAAAGCTCAACATTCAGAAAACGAAGATCATGGCATCTGGCCCCATCACTTCATGGGAAATAGATGGGGAAACAGTAGAAACAGTGTCAGACTTTATTTTGGGGGGCTCCAAAATCACTGCAGATGGTGACTGCAGCCATGAAATTAAAAGGCGCTTACTCCTTGGAAGAAAAGTTATGACCAACCTAGATAGTATATTCAAAAGCAGAGACATTACTTTGCCGACTAAGGTCCGTCTAGTCAAGGCTATGGTTTTTCCTGTGGTCATGTATGGATGTGAGAGTTGGACTGTGAAGAAGGCTGAGCGCAGAAGAACTGATGCTTTTGAACTGTGGTGTTGGAAAAGACTCTTGAGAGTCCCTTGGACTGCAAGGAGATCCAACCAGTCCATTCTGAAGATCAACCCTGGGATTTCTTTGGAAGGAATGATGCTAAAACTGAAGCTCCAGTACTTTGGCCACCTTATGCAAAGAGTTGACTCATTGGAAAAGACCCTGATGCTGGGAGGGATTGGGGGCAGGAGGAGAAGGGAAAGACCGAGGATGAGATGGCTGGATGGCATCACGGACTCAGTGGACGTGAGTCTGAGTGAACTCCGGGAGTTAGTGATGGACATGGAGGCCTGGCGTACTGCGATTCATAGGGTTGCAAAGAGTCGGACACGACTGAGCGACTGAACTGAACTGAACTGAATTCAAAGGAAAACTCTTAATTTAGAAACTGAAAACAAAAACTTCACCCAGTGTCATCTCATCTGGATGGATGTTTATTTCAATTGGATGTTTATTCACTCACTGTAGATGAAGAACTTATTTACAACCTTTAAGAAATAGAAGGAACAGCAACAGCAAAAATGGAACAGACCACGTGCCGTGACCTCAGGACTGTGGACAGCGACACTGACACAGAACACCGCCGCTCAGCCTGCTTCACTCTGCAAAGTAAGTCTTGCCTCAGAAGCAGCAGGCAGCGCTGGGCGAGGCCATGTCCCCCAACCCATTGCGCGTTCCAGAACCGCAGTGCTGCTGAAAAGAGACCAACCACACAGTTGCCTGCCATCTTCAATTACATTAAATCAGAATAATGTGTCGGAATAGAGAACTGGTTGTGTATTAGTTGGGATAGGCTAGATATTCACTCACTGTAGATGAAGAACTTATTTACAACCTTTAAGAAATAGAAGGAACAGCAACAGCAAAAATGGAACAGACCACGTGCCGTGACCTCAGGACTGTGGACAGCGACACTGACACAGAACACCACCGCTCAGCCTGCTTCACTCTGCAAAGTAAGTCTTGCCTCAGAAGCAGCAGGCAGCGCTGGGCGAGGCCATGTCCGCCAACCCATTGCGCGTTCCAGAACCGCAGTGCTGCTGAAAAGAGACCAACCACACAGTTGCCTGCCATCTTCAATTACATTAAATCAGAATAATGTGTCGGAATCGAGAACTGGTTGTGTATTAGTTGGGATAGGCTAGGTTACACAAACAGGGCCCAGTGACACTTGAGGGCAAGGGTCCCTGGTGGGGTGCGGGCGCTTGGCAGCCCCGCATGAGGGCTCGCCGTTGGCGCCCACAGGAGCGGCAGCAGGGTGCGGCGTGTTTGCCCGGCTCGGCCGGCGGAGACGCCCTGAGCTCTGACTGTCACTTATGTCCACAGCCTGTTGGCTGACAAGCCAGCCACATGGTCCCAGTCGAGAGGAAATAGAGGCTTCCATGCGTCAGGGCTGAGGCAAGTGGATGCTGCTGAGCATTCCTAAAACTGAACAGCACTGTGCAGTCTTGGAGAAGTGTCTTTCTTTGCCCGCTAGCTGGAGAGATTCATGGTGTCTAAGCCCCAGGCGGCCTGCACAGCCCAGGCTGCCTTGTGGGGAGGAGGTTCTGCAGAGCCAGCAGACGCTGCCTTTCAGCCCCGCCATCCCAGGAGCGCCCAAAGTCACTCACCCAAGGCAGCAGGGCCCGCGCCAGCGGGCTCCCACGTCTCGGGGGAGCGAGACGCAGCTCACCCCTCTGTGGGGACCTGACTCCAACACAGCGTGTGCTCCCTGTGTGGCTGCTGCTTCTGAAAAATAAGGCCTAAGATCACAGTCACAAATACATGTCAGCTGCTTAATAGCTATTCAAAAACAGTCTGCCAGAGCAACTAATAAGACTGGAATACGGGGAGCTGTGAAGGGAGTCACTGCTGGAGGAGTTCTGAGGCAGAACTGGGAGAAACAGGCAGTGGCTCTCCTAGAAGTAGCATGTTGGTTTCCTGTGTCTCACTTCTCGATGGGAAGTGAAAGTCTGGTCGGGTTCATCTGGGGATGAGATGAAGCTGGAGCAGTTTTAAGCTCATGATTTCATGCCCAGCCTGTATTAAGAAGGATGGTTAAAACAATTCTGGGATGTTAGTCTAGCTGGCCAATGCAAGACAGCCTCCCGGGCTGGGCAAACGCTAGATGAGGCAGTGGGTGTGCAAGTGTGGGTGAAAGAACGGTGAGGCTGGCACAGTGGCCGGAAATGAAAGCGGGCCAGAGACGTGTTGCAGAGATGGGGACTGCAGGGCCAGACAGAGGGAGCGTGGCCACAGAGCAGGGGTCAGTGCTGCCGATGGTCAACACCAAATGCTGTTTTGCTAGCCCAGCCAGAAATCTTGCTTTGCAAACACCTAGGGTTTTGCCCACAGCAACCCAAGTCCTCTCCCCTCCCTCTCACTGGGTTACTCTTCCACCTGGGTATTGACTTAAAACATGGTACTGACTTAAAACTGCTGTGGGCTTTTGCATCACTTTTTAAGAATAAGTGGAAATACATTTATTGTTTTTTCTGTCTGTTGTAGAAAATATGGATAAGAAGAAAAAAAAAGAAAACCAGTGTAATCCTACCACCCACCAAGCAACACTTAACATTTTGGTACATTTCCTTCCAGACTTGTGTATATGTGTGTTTTTACAAAAATAGGATATGCACACTATTCTGTGAAATACTTTTCTCATTTAATGTTCTGTAAAAAGCTAGATTTCGCTTTTCTGGTAAGCGACCTGAGGTGACCCCTAAGAATGGTGTGCTATTCACTTGACCCAGAAAACACCACAGAATCATGCAAATCAAGAGGTTCAAATCTTCGTGTACACTTTAAGAACACTCATGAAACTGCCAGGCCATAAAGGGTATGCAGATCTGAAAAGCCACCAACTATCTGAAGGGCGCCACTTTAAAGAAGCGGTGTGTGCTGTTCCACCCTTACAATGGTGCAGTTGGTAGGTGTGCACAGGCCAAACAGTGGGGCTGGACTCAGGGTCGGTGGCCCAAAAAGAGTGCTGAATTTTTACTGCACGTGCTCAGTAATGCAGGTAAGCGACCTGAGGTGACCCCTAAGAATGGTGTGCTATTCACTTGACCCAGAAAACACCACAGAATCATGCAAATCAAGAGGTTCAAATCTTCGTGTACACTTTAAGAACACTCATGAAACTGCCAGGCCATAAAGGGTATGCAGATCTGAAAAGCCACCAACTATCTGAAGGGCGCCACTTTAAAGAAGCGGTGTGTGCTGTTCCACCCTTACAATGGTGCAGTTGGTAGGTGTGCACAGGCCAAACAGTGGGGCTGGACTCAGGGTCGGTGGCCCAAAAAGAGTGCTGAATTTTTACTGTACGTGCTCAGTAATGCAGCGAGTGATGCTGAGCTTAAGGGCTTAGATGTAGATTCTCTGGTCACTGAGCACATCCGGGTGAACAAAGCCCCCAAGATCTGCGCAGGACTCACAGAGCTCACGGTCGGGTCACCCCCTGCATGAGCTCTCCTGCCACACTGAGAGGAGCCTTACTGTAAAAGAACAGATTGTTCCTAAACCAGAAGAGGAGGTTGCACACAAGGAAAGATATCCCAGAGGAAACTGCAGAAACAAAAACTTATGGCCCGGGAATAAGTGTCACAAAAAATAAATGCAAATAAAAGTAAAAAAAAACAAACAAACTATATTTCTTCCTGAATGCCTAACAGAAGTTTTACTGATATTTCTCATTCAGTGTGTCAACACCAAACACCACTTCTTATCTGCCCCTAACTTAAATCTATGCCTGAGTTTGTTCAGTCGCTAACATATTCCTTGTTGCATCTTCTGAGCCCACAACAGGGGCCTGAGCACTGGACAGTTACAGATAAGTCTGCCCAGATGCGCTCTCTTCCCAACCGTTCTCATGTTTAATTGGTCAGTAAATCATTCACTCAGCACATATATTCCATCTGTCCTGACATGCCTTGTGAGCGGTCTGTGTCCTCATGATGTACTCATTCAATGAAACTGAGCAGCTTTTGTGTACCAGACTTTGTGTTGTGCTCTGGATGAACCAGACAGGCATACTCCCTTCTTCCAGGGCGCTAGGGATCTACGGGGGGAGATAAACTGCAACGCTGCACTGTTCTTGATTACTGCAGCAAATGACCCCCGAGCTTAGTGACTGAGGATAACAAGCTCTTACGCCACAGTCTCTGCGGGTCAGGAATCGTGGCTCCGCTCGGCGCCTTCCGCCTCGGAGTTTCTCCCACAACTGCAGCCGGGGTGTCAGTCAGGGCTGCAGTCACCTCCGAGTTAAGCAAGCGGCGGGGCGGGGGCCGGGGAGGTGAAGTTCATTTCCAAGCTCGTTCACATAGTCTTCGGCAGGATTCAGCATCTTGCAGGTCATTGACTGGAGACTGCTCTCTCCATTAGGATAGCTGGCTTCAACAGAACAAGGGACTGGGAATGTGGGGGCGCAGGTGGAGGCGGGAGAGAGAGGGAAGGGAAGGGAAGAGAAAGGGGAGGAAGAAACTGCATCTTTAGGACGTAATCTCAGAAGCGGCATGCTCTTTGTGAGAATTATGTCCCTAGGTCCTGCCCCCACTTACGGGGTGGAGACAAGCAGCAGTGGGGGTCCTGGGGAGCCGTTTTCAAAGATTGCCTGCCCCTACCACAAGTGGACAAGACAGCTCCAGCTCCAGCCAGCACTAGGAAGGAAACGAAATGGAGAGAAAACGAAGAGAGCCTGGGAGACGCCTCAGTGAGCTGCCAGGAGAGACCTCACAGGCGAGAACAGGTGCGGGACCCGATGGCAAGAAGGGGCCTGTGTGCGAACACCCAGGCCCTCCCTGACGGGGGAGCAGGAAGCGTGAGCTCTGCATGCTTGGAAAAGAGCGCAGAGGCCGGTGACACAGAAGAACACGTGACAGGGACACTGCCCGGTTAGGGGAGAACTTAGACCTCCTAACAGATCACACGAGGCAAACAGTACCCCTGCTTTGGAATAGCAAGTGACTTCCCTAAGATCACAGCTCGGGGGTGACGCAGCACACGCAGGATTTGAACTTGGGTCTACCTGACGTTGGGATCCATATGTCTGCGGTGCCAGCATCCCGCAGTTCCCTGCAGGATGAACTGCCCAGGACGGAGCGGTTTCCCGGGAATTGAGACTTCCGTGGCTGAGACCAGGACAGTCCAGAGGCAGCAGGATAGCGACCCTGGCTGGCCCCCTCGAGTGAGAGCACGGCGCTGGGGCTCTGATGTGGTGTTAAGCCCAGGCCAAGCCAGCAGCCGTGGGCCAGCCCGAGGGACTCAGCTGTGTGTTTTGTTGCCAACAGAATAAACTGCGGCACAGCCCCGCCTTGCTGTTAAAATACGATGTTCAAATACTCCAGTTCTGTTGCCTTTTGTTTTTCTCAGGTCATTCCTGGGAGAAAAGCTGACCTAGCACTCAGGCATGGCCAGGGGACCTGAGGGCTGGGAGAGGCTGAGGCAGGCGGCCGTCCTCAGCCACTGAGCAGGACACAGGAGCGGGGCAGGACCTCCTGGGCCCCGGAGAGCTTCCCACGGGCACCCTGCTCTCAGCACACATGCTGGCACGGGTGCCTCGCACCCCTGCCTGAATCCTGCCTTCTCCTCCCTCCTCCACACAGAGCCGGGCCCCTGGAGTTGCTAGTCCAATGACAGTGACCTGTGCACAGCGAAGTGTGATGGGACTGGACAGGCACACCAGGGAGAGCTGCAGGCATGGCTTGGCTTTGCTCACTTTTCCGTATGCTGGTGACTTGAGACAGGAGGTCAGTGGCTCAAAGATCGTCCCAGTGGGATTGGTCACCCCTCATCGAGGCAACCAATCCTTCATTCCCCTGCAGAACCCCTCTCCTTGGTGAACCTCTCCTCTTGCAAACTTTGTGGCCTGGAGTTTCTCCTCTGCTCCCCACAACCCCTCCTCTCCTAATTCATTTCCTGGCCTCACTCTGCCTCAGATATTGATGCCAAGATTGGGCTCTTAGCCTCCTTGTCCCCCTCCCCGGAGAGCCCCACACTGGATTGGAACCTGCACCTCTAAGCTGGAGACCTCCTGCAGGAATCTCAGACCAGACTGACTTGATTCAGAGACCATGGTAGACATGTGTGCTCACTCTGAATAGCACCGCCTGTGGACGGAACACAGCTCCAAGCACCATTGTCAGGCTTGGCCTGATGTCTTGCTTTGGTCTGGAATGTGGGCAGAAGTGACACTGTGCTAATTTCCAAGAGAAGCTTGAACAGGTGCTGCGGGGCCCTTTATCTCGTTCTCTTTCCTTCTGCCACTGAAGGGCATGCTCAGAAAGAGGCTTCTCTTTCAGCCTGGGATTCAGAAGGAGAAAACCAAATGCATCTGGTTTTTTCTCTGTTTTCTCTAGAATACCCAAAGCTGATGGTAGCATAAAAAGCACATCATTGAAAAGTGACTATTTGCAAACGGGGTCAAATCTCAGGGTGACTGAATAGGCAGCTTCTTCCCGGTAATTATTCAAGGTGAAATGGAGAATTGATACATTCTGAAAGAGCATATAAAATGCCAAAAATTGTTTAAAAAAAAAAAAAAAAAGGAGAGACATCACTTTGCTGACAAAAGTCCATCTTGTCAAAACTGGTTTTTCCAGTAGCCATATATGGATGTGAGAGTTGGACCATAAAAAAGGCTGAGCACCGAAGAATAGATACTTTTGAACTGTGGCACTGGAAAAGACTCTTGAGAGTCCTTGGACAGCAAGGAGATATAAAGGAAATCATCCCTGGATATTCACTGCAAGGACTGACCCTCAAGCTGAAGCTCCAGTACTTTGGCCACCTGATGCGAAGAGCTGAGTCATTGGAATAGACCCTGATGCTGGGAAAGACTGAGGGCAGGAGGAGAAGGGGGTGACAGAGGATGAGATAGGTGGTTGAATGGTGTCATCTACTCAATGGACATGAATTTGAGCAAACTCGGGGAGGTAGTGAAGGACAGGGGAGCCTGGCAAGCTGCAGTCCATGGGGTCACAAAGAGTTGGACACAACTGAGCAGCTGAACAACACCAACCAATTCTCAGAGACCAATCAAAAGTTACCCATGAAAGAGCCAAGCTCTAGGAGAGCTCTGCCTGCCCCAGCCCTCAGCCAAGCTTGGAGTATGGGTACGGGGGCTTTGGGTTTGAAAGAGTGGGTACTGAGATGGTCTGTTCTTAAGAGAGCAACTGGAAAGGGTCCTTTCAGCATACTGGCCCGAGTCTCACTTCCACTCTCTACCCACTTGGGGCTTCCCATGCTGCCCAAGAGCTGTGACACCGCAGATTCTGCTGGACCTGTCTGCCACCTCCTCATCTCTAACCCGGCTCTTCTCACCACCCAGAGCACTCACTCCCTCGATGGCCCCATGGTACTCCCTCTCTCTGTCGAGGTTTTTATCCAAATAGCGCCTGATTGCTCTCGTGGAGATTGTACTTCCTTGCCCATCATTACTGCTTCTGTTAAAGTCAAACACAAATAGAGACCAGACTTGAACATTTCCCGAGGGGTCATACAAACAAAGCTTAGTTTAACTTATTTTACGCAACAAGTGAGGTTACTAATTTCTATTTAAGTGTTGCATTGGTTTTACTTCCGTATTTTCTGAACTTTGGAAGCTTCAGACAATGACTTTGAGCTTGGATCGTGTTGCTCCCGGGCTGAAGCACTTAAGAGTCAGTGAATAACGTTGATGTCTGCCCTCTTCTGCAGTCACAGGGCAGACCACATGTTCCAATGATTTGACCACAGGGTGGTGCAACCAACATCAGCTAAATTGCTGAGTCACTACCTGGACCAAGGTTTCCCTGGAGACTTGTCTGGACCCACTGTGGACTCTGCACTTGTTATAGCAGCATAACCCAAGCTTTCCTGATTGGTGCCCATTCTCACATGCCGTCAGTCCCTCTCCCATACACTACTCTATTTTTTCCATAGTATTTATCATCACTCGACACGCTGTATATTTACATGTTTGCTTATGTAGGTCATTATTTGTTGCTATTGTTTACTCAGTCGTGTCCAGCTCTTTTGTGATCCCAGGGACTGTAGCCCACCAGGCTCCTCTATCCATGGGATTTCCCAGGCAAAAATACTGGAGTAGGTTGCCATTTCCTTCTCCAAGGGGTCTTCGTGATCCTGGGCTCAAACTCGAGTCTCCTGCATTGCAGGCAGATTCTTTACTGCTGAGCCACCGGGGAAGTGGAGGTCATTAGTGCTGCTTGCCAAATATTTCCATCTTTCTGTCTTCTGGACATGTAGGCTGGTTACATGGGGCTGTGTTCCGGAGTCTCCATTGTGCCGACATCCTGTGTCCCAGGATGGCAGACAGAGCCGAGGCTGGTGCCCAGGATCCCTGAATCCTGGTGCTCATGCCCATTATAAGAGTCTTCTCTTGAGAATGGATGAGATCAGTGACTTACTTCTCAACAACAGCATGTGCTGAAGGTGATGGGGGGTCAGTCCCTAATCATGTCACATTGTGTAAGACCCCTGTCTTGCTAGTGACTGTCTCTACCGCCAGCTTTGAAGAAGCAGCTGTCGTAAAACAAGAGGCCGTACTGGTGACATTCACGTGCACCCTCGGAGACAACAGTGAACCTGAGCAGAAACTGAAGTCCTCAACCCACAGCTTCAGGAAAGGCATTCAGCCAGAACCTGAGAAATGCTAGAAGTGACTCTTCCTAGTTTAGGCAGTGATGAGAGCCCCTGTCAGCCTCTGGGTTTCAGTCTAGTGAGACTCTGAACTCAGGACGCAGGAAGCTGCCATGTTGGCCTCCCCCCCACCCCCGCATCTGAGAAGAATTAAGCTCCATGAGGGCAGACATTTGTTTCTCCAGCATTGCTTGGCACATAGGGCACTCAATAAATATTTATGGATGAATGAATAAATGGAAAAAAATGTTTTCTTTAACTTAAGAGAGATACTTACCCATAATAAATTCATTTAAATACAATGTTAAATACGTTTTGAAAAGTCTAAAGCAATTAAAGCTCTGTCATAGAGTATCTGCTGTTATTGTTTAGTTGCTGAATCATGTCTGACTCTATGATCCCATGAACTGTAGCCTACCAGGCCCCTCTGTCCATGAGATTCTCTAGGCAAGAACATTGGAGTATGTCGCCAATTCCTTCTCCAGGGGATCTTCCTAACCCAGGGATTGAACCTGTGTCTCTGGCATTGGCAGGTAGATTCTTTAAAACTGAGTCCCCTGGGAAGCCCCATAAAATTATTGCTGAGTTCCTGTTTTCATTATGGCTGAAGATGATATGATTTGATCCATGGTAGAACTAAATTTATGCTAAAACAAAAAATTGGATAATATAAATGAGTTTTTCTTAATACAGATAAATACAACAAAACTTCCATTGGTCTTAACTGTGTCATGAGAAAATGGCTAATTGTATTTTTGCCAGACTTTGAGAATGTGTCTGGAATAGTCTGGTTTACAACATAGGCTGCATAATGAACATGAAGTCACATAGTCCCACTGGTTGTCAAGTAAGAGCCTCGAGATGGAAGCCACGAGGACAGGCCTCAGTTTACCGTAGAGCCATTTCTCACGCAGGGAACTCCATAACCCCATTATACGGGTTTATTCCATAGTGATGGTTGTAATTCCCCTGAGCAATGCAGGCGATTGAGACAGCCTGAGCCAAATGTGTGGGTGTTTTGTGGCATTGTTCTATTGCAAAGTGGCTTCCCTTTGCCAGCTGTCACACTTCTGGATTCCTCTCCTACCATAACTCGTGATAGGCAAGGTGGTGGCCTCCCAAAGATTCCATGTTTTAATCCCCAGGCCCTGTGAATATATTGTTACATGGCAAGGAGGAATTAAGGCTGCAGATGAGATTAAGAATGCTGTGTGCTGAGTTTAGTCACTCAATTGGGTCTGACTCTTTGCGACCCCATGGACTGTAGCCCACTAGGCTCCGCTGTCCATAGGGATTCTCCAGGCAAGAATACTAGAGTCAGTAACCTATCCCTACCCCAGGGAAATTTCCCAACCCAGGAATTGAACCGGGATCTCCTGCATTACAGGCAGATTCTTAACAGCTGAGCTACCAGGGAAGTTCCTAAGGATGCTAATCAGCTGGTTTTGAAATGGGGAGATTATTCTGGATTTTCTGGGTGGGCCTAGTAAATGTAAGTGTCCTTTTAGGTGAAAGCAGGAGGCCAGGGCATCAGAATCGAGATCAGAGGAAGGACTTGAAGATGTAGGACGGAGGCAGAACTTAGGGATGCAGCTGGCCCTTTGGAAGGTCAGACAAGGAAATGGACACTTATCTGGAAAGGATTTTTGCTCAGTACGACCGATTTTGAGTGTCTGACCTTCAAAACTGTAAGATGAAAAAAAAATTGTTGTTTTAAGATACTAAATTTTCAGTAATTTGTTAAAGCAGCAATAGGAAACTAACACAGCACGGCCCAGAATTGATTGTGTCTGAAGTTTCTCCCAACGGCGAGCTAACCCGTTGGCTTGTCACAGTCCCACGGATACTGACAGAACACAGGAGGCCAGCTTCTCTCCCTCAGCCATGCCAGCAGCTAGAGCAGCAGCATTTTGCATGGTTCACTGGGCCCAGCTTTCCACAGGGCAGGGTGGGGAGGCCGCACACACAGTGGGGTGTGTAATGGAGGAGCCAGAACTTGGGGAACGCACAGCTTTCCAACTGGGCAGTCAGCATGCCTGCTCTTTGCTTCCAAAGTGAAAGTGAAGTCACTCAGTCGTGTCCGACTCTTTGCAACCCCATGGACTGTAGCCTATCAGGCTCCTCCCTCCATGGGATTCTCCAGGCAGGATACTGGAGTGGGGTGCCATTTCCCTCTCCAGGATCTCCCCAACCCAGGGATTGAACCTGGGTCTCCCACATTGTAGGCAGACACTTAACCGTCTGCAAGGCAGGTACTATCTCTTGCAAGGCTGAAAGGTAGTAGTAAGAATATTAAGCATGGAAACACTGGTTTTAACTTACAAACTACTTTTCACCTCTACCATCTAAGTTTATCTTAACAACCCTGCAAAAATGTAACTTTCTCAAGAAACTGAGGCCCAGAAACACTGACTGACATGCACAAAACCGCTGACCCTGAGGGGTTTTTATAAGAGAGGGGCCGCCGTTTCCTGTCACTTTCCATTCCACTGCGCTTGGCAAATCCATCTATTGTTTGTGCAGCTCTTCACCCGTGTAAACAGGTATTCAGGTACTCACCCTGGTGACGGGCATGTTGTAGAGACCAAGTCAGCTAACAGAAAGAATTAGGTGTCTGGGAGTCAGATCCTGACTGTGTTTCTAGATCCTCTGACCTCTGTGAGCCTCCATTTGCCCATCTGCAAAATGGGGTTTACAATTCTCTCGCGGGCATGCGGAGAGACTGCTGCCTCCCTTGTAACGTTCTTGTTGTTCCTCTTGGAATTACTTGCACCCATAAGACTGAATTTTTGTTCTCGATTGAAGTATTTGACTTACAGTGTTAAATTAGTCTCAGGTGTTGACCATAGTGATCTGACACTTTTATGGAGCATACTCCATGTAAAGTTAGTGCAGAACACTGCTGTAATATCTGTGCGGCACGCCACATCCTCGTATCTTTCTCGTGTTACTCCTAGGGGTGGGTGCCCCTGAGGCCCCCTCACTCATTTTGCCCCCCTCACCTCTCCCCTTTGGCAACCATGAGACTGGTGTCTGTATCTGTGAGTCTGTTTTCTTGTGTTCTTTTTTTAAACTGTGAGCTTCTCAAGGGCAGGGGCCATGACTTTGTGCTGTTCACCCTGGCCACAAACTCCCTGCCTGATAAAAGGACACGCTGAGTAAATCTGGCGACAGAAAGCGAAGGCCTGGGTGCCTGTAGGGGCCTGACGTCCCGCTGTCTTGCCAGCCTCCCTTTTCAGGCCCCCGCTTTCTGGGCTGGCTTCCTGCATGATGGCTTGTGCCAGCCTGGGGCACTTTCAACACTGTAGGAAGTTCAGGTTCTCCAGAGCAGTCACTTTCGTTTCCTAAAACTGAAATTTCTGGAAACGTGAAGCAAGAGCGGAATTTTGGCACAGTCACCCCCTGGGTGGCCTGCGGCAAGACAGAGCTTCCTGGCCGAGCTGGGGCAGGCTCAGTTGCCCAACCTTCTGTGATTTCAGGCACAGTCACTCCTCCTGTGCATCGCGATGCCAGGGGAAGTGTCCCTGGCAGAGCTGGGCACAGCCTTGAGAATGAGAGTCCCTCCCCTCCCAGGGCCCGGGACTTCTCTCCTCCGACAGGAACAACAAGTTATTGTTGGGCCTGAGGGTTTGGCCTGGAGCCCTCCCTTGACAAAGACACACGGGCTTCCTCAAATGAGGCTTTCACGGCGTGAGTTCCCCGCACACCTTTCTCGGCCCCTTCCCTTTTCCTGGACTCTGTCCTCTGCTGCTGCAGGGGTCCCCCTGCTCCCCAGCGCTTGGCCTTCCTCGTCCCCATGAGCTGCCTGAGGCCACACCCTCTGCTCACAAACTACACCTCCACCGGTGTCCCCAGCACCCTCATTTTCTCAGAGAAGCCGAGCTCATGATATTGGTAAGAAGGAAACAGTATCCATCCATAATATTTTTATTCCTTAGTGCATTTACTTTCATCCAAGGGCCTTATTCATCCAAGTGAATACTTTCTGTGGCACCACTTTCATGGAGACTTTCTGCCCAGTTAGTCCTTCCCAGGTCCCTCAAGGAGTAATTCTTTCTTGATAACTTTCTGCCTTTCAGAGTGAAACAAGGGGAGGGTCAGTGACTCGGTATTTGGTTGACTTTGGATAAGGGTTTTCTTTGCCTATTGGGTCTTCTGCCCTCACTGGACCAGAAAGATAGGTTTGGGATCTATTATTTGAGTGGCAGCTGTTACGTGGTTATTTTCCTGGCTGTTAATTAATAATTAAGCGGTTATTTTCTAACAGCTTAAGAAGAGAAACAGATGCTTTTTTGGAAAGAGTTGGGGGAAAAAATCTACCGGCAGCCATTCACATCATCTGAATTTTTATTTTTATTCTCTGCCAACACAGCTTTGCACTCTGCGATTTCACGTGTCTAACTAAGAGTTCTTTAGTCAATTGACCTACAATCCAGTTGCTCTTCTCATTCACCCTATCATTGCATACTTTTGTAGCTATTATTATTATTCACATGCTGAATGTATGTATACATATACAGACAGGCAGCTTCACTTCTCCAGTTGATTTTCCACGAAATAAATACATTTATTCGTTTGGCTTTACTGACAAACAGCTCATAGCACTCTCAAAGGTCAGGCACTGCTTGTGCTTTGCAGAAGGCCTGTGCCTAATCTTCATAACAATCCTGTGAAGTTCCTTTTACAGAGATGATAACTGGTGAGGATCACACACCCTCTCTACCACACTTTCACAGCAGACATATTTTAAAATCACTTTTAAATATTGTTTCTCATAACAAACAAGAGTCACGGCATCCTAACTTTCTAAAAGTCAATCTGGATTGTCCAACAGATACGCAGTTAAGGGAGGGCCAGACCCCACTGGACACAGAGCAGGTCCATGACTGGTGAATGATGTTCCTGCTGGGAGTGCCCTGCTCTCCCAGATTCGGGGCTGGGGATCACAGGTAGTGGCCTCTCGAATTGGAAATAGAAAGGCGGCTGTGGGCAGAGCAAGTGACTATGTGAGATTCCTTTCCCCCAGGACAGATGTTCTCATTATTTATTTCTGGATCCATCAATAACTTGATTGGACTGACTGACCTACAGCAAACTAGAGCAGGAACTAAATCCCCACAGTTTAAATGCTGCTGGTGGTGACGGTTTAGTCTTGCAAGCCCATGGACTGTCTCCCTCCAGGCTCCTCTGTTCATGGGATTTTCCAGGAAAGAACCTGGAGTGCACTGACATTTCCTTCTTCAGGAGATCTTCCGGACCCAGAGATAAAATCTGGGTCTCCTAAGCTGCAGGCAGACCACCAATGGAGCCACCAGGGAAGCCCCCTCAATACTGGGGCCTTTGTTAAAAACAGCAGCTAATACTGAGCGCTTACCAGGTTTGGGGCATTGTAGCAGACATGAAACCTGAGTCTTATGGCCTTCTCAGTCATGAAGCTAGCACGCGGAAGAGGCAAGATTTGAGCCCACACCTCTCAGGCAAAGCTGTTGCCCTCACAAGCGGTGCTGCACTGCCCGCGCGAGGCTGCAGAGGCGGCGTGTGACTGACTGTGCTGAGTCCTGGAAGCCAGGCCATTCGGCTTTGGATCTGTGTGTGCGCTGTGCGTGGGTCATGGTTGATGTCTGCCCTAAGTCCGTCCAGAAGCTGACTTATGGCAGTGATTCACGTAGTCCTTTAGAGCCAGAATAGCATCTTTTTATGAGCCTGTATTTTAGTATGTATGCAGAAAATAAGTGAAATGCTGTTGTAAGCCAGGAATGAATATTGATTCATAAAAATCAGTTAACTTCCTTCTTGAAATAGTAAATGATATCATTTCAGGCAAGGTTTGTCTTGCTTAAGAGTCTCATATGAGGCAGTCACACTTGAATTGTGCAGTTCATATGGACAATATTTGTATGAAATCCTGCAACAAAATAGGGGCGTATACACACACACACATACTATAAAAACTCTCGCCTTTTCTATGATTTGAGTGTTCATTCACATTCTCACTGAATAATATTATTCTTACTAAGACAAGCAAGATTATGAAGTATAGGAAGTTGTCTATGGAAATAGTGACGGGCGCGGCATAGGGACTTTGAAATCACGCAATCTGAGGCTCCAGCCCTAACCACGTCACTTGGCAAGTCCTGAACCCTTCTGAGCTGCTTTATATTTAAAATGCAGGTCATGTTTGCCTTAGACTTGTTAAGGCATTAAACAAATACACATTAAATTGCAAGCAGAGATATAACGCAAAATGAGGTCTCAACAGAAGGAACTCCCTCCCACTCCATTTTTCTTTTGGAATCTACCTGCCAAATTTGATAGTGTTTCCTGACTTCTCCTTGGTTCTTCAAGCTTCTTTCTGAGCTCCATTTTGTAGTTCTTTATCTCCTGAGTATCTTGATTTATTCAAGTTTTGATTGAACACATACCATATACAAGTTACTGGGTAAGCATTAAGAATACAATAGTGAGCTAAACAAATAATTCTTTCTATGGCTTCATGAGGCATTAATCACACACATGGGAGCATCTAGTTGCAATCTAAGCTAAATTCTATGAAGGAAGGGAACACACATCTAGGTTGAAGAGTAAGGGAAGTGAAGGTGAGCAGAGATCTGAAGGAGAAGTGAGTCTCTATGGCAGGTGGGGATGGTACTGGGGACGCCGTGACGATGGGGACGGTGGGGACGGTGCCGGGGACGCCGTGACGATGGGGACGGTGGGGATGGTGCCGGGGACGCCGTGACGATGAGGATGGTGGCGATGGTGCCGGGGACGCCGTGACGATGGAGACGGTGGGGACGGCGCCAGGGACGCCGTGACGATGGGGATGGTGCTGGCAGAGGTGGTGGTCACAGTGCTTCCAGCTGTTCATATGGAAGGGCAGGGAAAATGTTAGTCACTCAGTTGTGTCCAACTCTTTGCGACCCCATGGACCATAGCCGGCCAGGCTCCTCTGTCCATGAGATTCTCCAGGCAAGAGTACTGGAGTGGGGTGCCATTCCCTTCTCCAGGGGATCTTCCCAACCCAGGGATCGAACCTGGTGGTGGTGATGGTGCTTCCAATTGTTCATATGGAAGGACAGGGAAGATTCTGGAGACTGGGGGGAAGGAAAACCCTCTCCGTCAACCCTGTGTTTGGTGGCACAGTTGACAAAAGAGCCTGCCTGTGTGGGAGGTAAGGGTGACTCAGAGATTCTGAAGTCAGAAGAGCTGTCTCATCCCAGCTTCCCCCAGGCTTCCTGCGGGCTACCCTGGTGCCCCTTGCGTGGGCATGCATATTCAGACCATCTGGAGGCCTCACTCAGGCTGCTATTTTCCCCTCAAAAAGGAGGAAGAACCTAGTGAACCAGAAATTTGGGGTCAAGTATGACTCTCCATAGAGTGTTTAGAGAATAGGAACCCCAGGGTCTGCTAGCCCTTCCACTGTGAGCTCCAGCTTGTGCCAAGTGTGGGCCTGAATCTAAAGGAGGAAGAAAGAGAAGGCAAGAAATGACAAATGAGTTGGAGGAAGAGGACAAATGGACCCTGAGAAAGATACAGGAGGCCAAGTGAGTCATTTTGAACTTGGGCAACTGTTGGTGATGCCCAGGTTCAGGGAGTGACGGAGGTAGTGCCGGGAAGAAAGTCTGGAGGAGGAGCTGGCATGGGAACTGAGAGGCGATGAGGAGGTCATCTCTGTGACCAGTGAATCTGGGCTCCTGGTAGCCAAAGGCTTTGACAAGTGAACAGAAAGGAATAGGAGGTCTGCAGGTGGTGAGACGAAAGAGGCCGTGAGGTCAAATGGTGTGTGTGAGCCTGGAACTTCAGAGGAACTGGTTTTCTTACAAATAGTTGGGGAGATAAGAGTCAGTGGCTCTCACATCTCGGGAAGTGGAGTTCCTGGGTCTGATGGTGCCTTCTGGGGGACACTGCAGATTTAACCCTATAGATTTAATCCCATCATATAAACCAAGATTTACTACAAATCATCTCTTAGTAATCTAAGAGGCCCGGCACTGCTAATAGTAGGTGGTAAATAATGGATACGCAGTTGAATCTGTCCCGGTGACTGAGTTTGGGGAAGCCACAGCTGAGGGGCGGGTGGAAGGATGCCGGCAGGGCACACAGGAGCAGAGCAGAAGACGAGATGTGAGGCCAGAGAAGCTGACTCAGCTTAGAGGAAGCCTGGGGACAGGCAGCAGGAAAGGAAGGAAGACACAACAAGCTTGAATTTAATTCTGTCAGCACTGGCTTTTTTAAAAAATGTCTTCAGAATTTCTTTGTCTGCAGAAGTGAGAATTTGGAATTTGCTTTGGCTGTATGATTTAATATCTAAATGACTAATTTTGCCAAGTTAAAAACTTTGTTCAGGTTCCACTATTCATAAATCTACCAAATTTAAACATCACTTTAAAAGGGACTTTGGGTTTTGTTTGATCCTATTTACAAATTTTGCTAATTAAGCCTAAATAATTTTAGCAGCATTTATAAGTGTAATGTATTTGATATCCTCTTTAAGTGTATTCGTTTGACTTAGTAAAACTTTCCTGAGTTCTTAAACAATGCTTATATAACTAATACACTTATAAGAACGATACACTGTAAACTCTGTTAAATGTTTCAGTGTATAACAAGTACTTCGATACATGTTTATACAAACAATGAAAAATTTCAGCTTAAAATAACAAAAAATGAAGTAAACATTTTAAGTTGGAATTACAAGCCTGACCTTGACTCTAATAGGCCAAATTAAAAAAAATATTGTGACAAATCTTTAAAAAACAAATACTCACAGATTCCTTAACACAAAATATTAATGTAAATACTAATTGAAGTCTTCCAGAGTTTGCATCCAGAAACTGTCTGGGTCAAGCATGACCATCCATACAGTGTCCAAGAAGACAGCAGCCTCTGGGCTTTGAAAGCTACACGTATAAGAAATCGTTACATCATTGTACATAATTTGTGAATTGCTTCATAGAGAGGTGGCCAATGATATGGACTGTGAAGCTGGCGATATTCTTGTCTGTGCCCATGGCTGGTACACACTGAGCCCCGTTTGTGCTTTGTAACAGGACTGAAGCTAGAGAAGGCACCGGTCACACAGCAACGTCCCTGAGTCATTATCATGAGCTCATTTTTTCCATCCACACAGAAGGCAGCGACTTCTACACAGGTTGCCACATCACATGGTTAGATTTAGCAGCTATCTGACTCTTAAAATATTTCAACATATTTCCCCAGGCGCTCCAAAGAACTGGGAAATTGATAAAATTCTGCCTTCTTTCCATATTCTTCCTGATGGATGAGGCCATGCAGAATTAAAAACCAGCTGCTCACTAGTGGTTCCGTCTGACTCTGTGGTTGGAAGGAAGATACCAACATTTCTTCATCCTTGTTTTTAAACAAGGTCAGCTATCGTGTGGGAAGGACAGGAAGTTGGGGCAAGAAGTCACCGATCACACCTCTGTCCCTTGCAGTCTCACTGTGTCTGTAATGTCCACACTCCATTCCTCCAGACCCAGCTAACGCTCCAAAAAGGCTCATCATCCCATTACTCAACAAGTACTAGTTGATTAGCACCTCCTGGGCTGGTGAGGCGTCACTATAAAGAGAAGCACAAAGGCCAGCCCCTCATGAAATATATATCCAGCCACAACCAGCAGCTGTATGTGAATTTGAAATCTCCTTGCCTATCATCTAGCACATGTCTTGCAACAGGTGAAGATTATTGCCTTGTCTGGATTCTTGTATATTTGAATCTAACTCATAACAACTGACCTCATATGTCATCTTTGTGGTTTGGCCCTTTGCATCTGGGATAGCGCATCAAAGAACTTAAGGAAAAGTCTCTTTCCCTCTTTTTTCATCTTTCCAAGTTGTAGATTCCTGAAATACTTACAAAATCTTTAAACTAAAAAAGAAACACAAACTTTTATGGGCTTTATGTTCTGAATTAACTTAAGACTGATGCTTCTGTTCCTTAGAAATATGTACCAACAAGTTTGAAATCACTGTAGACCAGTCTCTTGGACTAACAGATGAAATAGTCAATTTTACTTTGAGAACTTTTGTCTTTCTTTTCTTTCTTCCCTCCTTTCTTTTTTCTTTTTCTTTTTTTTTCAAAGAATGAACATTTAGGCCATCATGAATGGTCTAGGAATCTATTAATTTCTGGAATCATTGTAGCCCAATGAGTCTAGTCCTGGAATGGATTTTGTAAAATGTGGGTGATGAATTGCTCAGACTATGCATGGAGTAGTATTGGCAAGACAGAAAGCTGTAAGTGAGCATTCCAAAAGGGATAAAACCATCTGAATATGACATTAGAAGATTTTATGATTTATACTCTATGTAGTTTAGACTTCCTGAGCTACTTAAGAAATAATTTTCTTTCCATCAAGAAACTCATATCTCTTGCAAGTGAGAAATTAATGTAAACTTATTAAGGTAAAAGTAGATGTTTTATAAGCAAGGCAGAATGACCTGTTGGAGAAATTAGGTGTTTTCTCCTTCCTTCTATAAACAGCAGACAAATGGTCCTCTATTTTGGAGGCCTGATATATCCATTCTTTGCTCTTGGAGAGAAGAGGATTATTTAAACACAGTTTTATTGAGATAATTTATATAAAATAAAATTTATCAATCTAAAAAGTACTGTTTGATGAGCTTGACAAAGACATACAGTCATGTAATCACTATCACAATCATGATACAGAACATTTCCATTACGTCCCAAAGTCCCTTTGTGACCCCTATAGTCAGCCCTCTTCCCCATCTGGTTTCCTGATATCTCTGCTCTCTGTCATGATTTTGCTTTGTGTAGACTTTCATATAAATGGATTTTATGCTATGTATTTGCCCATGTCTGATTTCTTTCACTTAGTATCACTCTTTCAGATCATCCAGTTCTTGTATATTTCAGTACCTCTGTCTTTTTATTCTTGAGTAGTAGAAGGCAATGGCACCCTACTCCAGTACTCTTGCCTGGAAAATCCCATGGACGGAGGAGCCTGGTAGGCTGCAGTCCATGGGGTTGCTAAGAGTTGGGCACGACTGAGTGACTTCACTTTCACTTTTCACTTTCATGCATTGGAGAAGGAAATGGCAACCCACTCCATTGTTCTTGCCTGGAGAATCTCAGGGACAGAGGAGCCTGGTAGGCTGCTGTCTATGGGGTCGCACTGAGTCGGACATGACTGGAGCGACTTAGCAGCAGCAGCATCAGTGGTCTATGGTATAGATATACAACAGTTTATCTATTCACAAGTTGATGGATACTTGGGTTGTTTCTGCTGCTGCTGCTGCTGCTGCTGCTAAGTCGCTTCAGTCGTGTCCGACTCTGTGCGACCCCATAGACGGCAGCCCGCCAGGCTCTGCCATCCCTGGGATTCTCCAGGCAAGAACACTGGAGTGGCTTGCCATTTCCTTCTCCAATGGGTTGTTTCTAGCTCTGAATAAAGTACATGCTTTTTTGTGGACTTATTTTTCATTTCTGGTGGGTAAATACCCAGGATTGAGATTCCTGAGTCATTGATAAGGTGTTAATATAATTTTACAAGAAACTGTCAAGCTTCCTTGGAGTATCATTTTGCACTGCCAGCAGCAAAGTATGACATGTTTGTTCTGTATCCTACCCGACACGTGGTATTGTCAGTATTTATTTTCGTAGCCATTCCAGTGAGCACGTGGTCTTCCCTTGTGGCTCAGTGGTAAAGAATCTGCCTGTCAGTGCAGGAGATGCAGGTTTGATATCTGGGTCGGGAAGATCTCTTGGAGAAGGAAATGGCAACCCTCTCCAGTATTCTTGCCTGGAGAATCCCATGGACAGAGGAGCCTGGGGGGCTACAGTCCATGGGGTCGCAAAGCGTCGTACACGACCGACATCAGCGCCGTGAGCAGGTAGAGGCATCTCGATGTGTCCCACCTCCCAGTTTTATTGAGATTTGATTGGCATGTAATATTGTATTAGTCTAATATTACAACAATAACAATTTTGATAGTATTATTAATAATTTGATATATGCATGTATTGTGAAATAATTATTACAACCTTTTTACATAATATCAAGCATGTTAATAACATCCATCACTTCAGTTACCATTTTTTCTTGTGTTGAGAACTTTTAAGACTTATTCTCTTAGCAACTTTCAAAGTTATAATAACAGTATTATTATTATAGTCACCTTGCTAAACATTACATTCCCAGAATTTATGTATCTGATAACTGAGAATTTGTACCTTTTGACCACATATGAAGTGGTCAGTTTTATCCTGAAGGTTTTGGTAAATCTTCCAAGTTTCCAAAATGTTTAAAAGTGAAAAATATTGCTCTTTATATGAGATCATAGGCAAGAGAAGAGAATCTCACATTAGGCTCATGAAAAAACTAACAGTTAAAGAAGTTGTAGTTATTAAAGAAGATGACTTGAAAATCTGTTTAGAGGATGTAGAACTGGAAGACCATACTTCAGGAAAATGGAAAATGGATAATCAGATATCTGAAATTCCATGATCAGACCAGGCTGAATAGAAACTGTAATAATGAGAGCTTGGCTATGAGAATTTTCCACCATGACAGAACTTTAAAGACATGCTTTTTTGTACTAACTAAAGATATTCATGGTTGAAAGTGCCAAAGTCTGCTCAATGTCATATCTTCCTTCACAATATTTAAAATCCACAGGATACTTGGATCTCAGTGGAAATTTGATGATTGGAGAATAATTGAACAGTTCAAAGGATGCCTTGTGCTACCTACGTACTTTGCATTTAAAACAAAATAATATATAAACTTTGGAGAACGTTACTTTCTTTAGAAAAACCTAACATTGAATTTGGTCAGTGTCCACTTGGTTCTTCACTTAAATCTTATCAATGGCCAGAAAATTTATCCAATGCAAATATTAAATCAAATCTAACACCCAGTGTTTCCCAGACACTAGGCATATTAGACGTTATCAACATTGCTATTTTTCAATCACCAAGTTATGTCCGACTCTTTGTGACCCCATGGACTGCAGCACGTCAGGCCTCCCTATCCCTCATCATCTCCTGGAGTTTACCCAAGTTCATGTCCATTGAATCAGTGATGTCATCCAAGCATATATACTCTGCTGCCCTCTTCTCCTTTTGCCTTCAATCTTTGCCAGCTTCAGGATCTTTTCCAATGAGTTTGCTCTTCATATTAGGTGACCACTTCAGCATCGGTCCTTCCAATGAGTATTCAAAATTGATTTCCTTTAGAATGGATTGGGTGGATCTCCTTGCAGTCCAAGGGACTCTCAAGAGTCTTATCCAACACCACAGTTTGAAAGCATCAATTCTTCAGCGCTCTGCCTTCTTTATGATCCAACTCTCACATCCATACATGACTACTAGAAAGATCATAGCTTTGACTATGACCTTTGTCAGCAAAGTGATGTCTTTGCTTTTTAATACACTGTCTAGGTTTGTCATAGCTTTCCTGCCAAGAAGCAATCATCTTCTAACTTCATGGCTGCAGTCACCATCCACAGTGATTTCAGAGCCCAAGAAGGGAAATCTGTCACTGCTTCCACATTTTCCCCTCCTATTTGCCATGAAGTGATGGGACTGGATGCCATGATCTTAGTTTTTTGAATGTTGAGTTTTAAGTCAGCTTTTTCACTCTCCTCTTTCACCTTCATCGAGCATCAAGAGGCTCTTTAGTTCCTCTTTGCTTTCTCCCATAAGGGTGGTGTCATCTGCATATCTGAGGTTATTGATATTTCTCCCAGGAATCTTCATTCCAGCTTGTGCCTCATCCAGCCCAGCGTTTCACATGATGTACTCTGCATATAAGTTAAATAAGCAAGCTGACAATACACAGCCTTGATGTACTCCTTCCCTGTTATGGGACCAGTCCGTTGTTCCATGTCTGGTTCTACCTGCTGCTTCTTGACCTGCATACTGGTTTCTCAAGAGGCAGGTCAGGTGGTCTGGTATTCCCATCTCTTTCAGAATTTCCATGGTTTGTTGTGATCCACACAGTCAAGACCTTAGTGTAGTCAATGATGCAGAAGTAGATGTTTTTTTTTTTTTTTTTGGAACTCTCTTGCTTTTTCTATGATACAACGGATGTTGGCAATTGGACTGCTGGTTCCTTTGCCTTTTCTAAATCCAGCCTGAACATCTAGAAGTTCTTGGTTCGTGTACTGTTGAAGCCTGGCATGGAGAATTTTGAGCATTACTTTGCTAGTGTGTGAAAGGAGTGCAGTTGTGCAGTAGTTTGAACATTCTTTGGCATTACCTTTCTTTGGGATTGGAAAGAAAACTGACCCTTTCCAGTCCTGTGGCCACTGCTGAGTTTTCCAAATTTGCTGGCATATTGAGTGTAGCAAAATATGACATCATTATCTTTTAGGATTTGAAATAGCTCAGCTGGAATTTCATCACCTCCTCTAGCTTTGTTCATACTGATGCTTCCTAAGGCCCATTTGACTTCACATTCCAGGACATCTGGCTCTAGGTGAGTGATCACACTACATGGTTATCTGGGTCATTATCTTTTCTGTATAGATTTTTTGTGTATTCTTGCCACCTCTTAATATCTTCTGCTTCTGTTAGGTCCTTACTGTTTCTGTCCTTTATTGAGCCCATCTTTGCATGAAATATTCCCTTGGTATCTCTAATTTTCTTAAAGAGATCTCTAGTCTTTCTCATTTTATTGTTTTCCTTATTTCTTTGCATTGTTCACTTAGGAAGGCTTTCTTATCTCTCCTTGCTATTCTTTGGAACTCTGCATTCAGTTGGGTATAACTTTCCTTTTTCCCCCTTGCCTTTCCCTTCTCTTCTTTTCTCAGCGATTTGTAAGGCCTCGTCAGACAATCATTTTGCCTTTTTGCATTTCTTTTTCTTGGGGATGGTTTTAATCACCGCCTCCTGTACAATGTCAGGAACCTCAATCCATAGCTCTTCAGGCACTCTGTTTATCAGATCTAATCTCTTGCATCTATTTGTCACTTCCACTGAATACTCATAAGGGATTTTTAAGCCTTTCCCTGGTAGCTCAGTGGGTAAAGAATCTGCCTGTAGTCAGGAGAACCAGGTTCGATCCCCAGGTCTGGAAGATCTCCTGGAGAAGGAATGACTCCCCACTCCAGCATTCTTGCCTGGAGAATCCCATGGACAGAGGAGCCTGCGGGCCGCAGTCTATTGGGTTGCACGAGCTGGCGTGACTGGATCACTAGGACACATACCTGAATTGCCTAGTGGTTTCCCCTACCTTCTTCAGTTTGAGTCTGAATCCACAGTCAGCTCCTGGTCTTGTTTTGCTGACTGTAGAGAGCTTCTCCATCTTTAGCTGCAAAGAATATAACCAATCTGAATATATTCATTTTAACATCAGTTCAGTTTAGTCGCTCAGTCGTGTCTAACTCTTTACGACCCCATGAATCGCAGCACACCAGGCCTCCCTGTCCATCACCAACTCCCGGAGTTCACTCAGACTCACATAGGGACTATTAAATTCTTGGAGAAGGCAATGGCACGCACTCCAGTACTCTTGTCTGGAAAATCCCATGGATGGAGGAGCCTGGTAGGCTGCAGTTCATGGGGTCGCTAAGAGTCGGACACAACTGAGCGACTTCACTTTCACTTTTCACTTTCATGCATTGGAGAAGGAAATGGCAACCCACTCCAGTGTTCTTGCCTAGAGAATCCCAGGGAGGGGGGAGCCCGGTAGGCTGCCGTCTATGGGTCACACAGGGTCAGACACGACTGAAGTGACTTAGCAGCAGCAGCAAATCAAGTAGCCACAATATATCACAGACATTATGTTAAAAAGTGTCAAAATTTTTGGCAGTGTAGTATCTGGGACAATGATGCCAGTAGGAGGCTGCTGTAGACGGTAGGCTGCCGTCTATGGGGTCACACAGGGTCGGACATGACTGAAGCGACTTAGCAGTAGCAGCAGCATTAAATTCTATTCTTCAAAAATTACAGATGTTATTGACATTGTTCAAAGTAGAAAAATTTTGAAGGTTGATTGTTTCTGTACAAAGATCTGTATATTAATTAGTGCAAGGATTACAGTAGATTTTCATTAAGCAATTTTTGATGGATGTTATTTTTATTTTCTTTAGTACAAAATATTTTATGTGAATAAGACACAGACTGTGTTTTTTGATAACTTCATTTTAGAATTTCAGTTAGATTCTCCAAAAATATGGATACCATGAAAGTTAGATTTCAGTGAATACATTTTCATATTGTGTTCATTTTCTTTAAAAAAAAAATAAGTTTTGTGGTTAAAAAAGTTTTGAGTTAGAGAAGGTTTGATATCCTACCAAAAAGAAGGTAAGGTATTTTGGACTCTAACCTGGGTTTTGCACTTGGCTGTGAGCCGTATACTTGAGTCAAATTCTTTAATCACTTGAACTGAAAGGTGTTATAATATCAAAACTATTTATTTCACCTGCTATTGGGAGCCTCAAGTGAAAAGATTCATATGAAAATGCTTTGAAACGTGAAGAGCTGAACACGTATAAAGGTGTGCCAGAGTAGAACGTGCGGAGTTTTGAGGAGAGTGTAGGAGAAACCTTCATTGCAAGGAGATGACACTGATAATACCTTGTGGGTAAATACATGATTTTTACATAATTTTGTCAGAATATTCTAATCGACTTTGGGATGACAAAGCAATAACATCAATCTAGGCAGCTCTACTAGAAAAGATTCACAGAGAAAGAACAGAGGTTTAATTTCCCGGCAAAAAAATTGGAAAGACGTTTTCCCAAGGGTCCACTTGAGAAACCATGAGGAAGCGGGAGATGTGTATAAGAGANTCTTGCCTGGAGAATCCCATGGACGGAGAAGCCTAGTAGGTTACAGTCCATGGGGTCGCAAAGAGTCGGACACGACTGAGCGACTTCACCTTCACCTTCACCTTCAGGCATACAGAATAGGGTAACAGAAAGAAACCTTGGTTTCGGGTAAAATTCTGGTTTCAAATCTCATTTCTGCCACTTAGAATTTGCATGGCATTTCCTCCTGTGTCAAAGAGGAACAAGAAGGCTTCTTCAGCCTCCGATCTCAATTTAGGAAGGGCAAATGTAATTATGAAAATGTAGTTTATGACTATTAAGGTAGTTCTTTTCCCTTACAGACACGCTTCACTAGTTTCTGTGGCAAAGAAGAAAGCCAGACGAGGCTGTTTGTTTTGGGAATTACCCACTTTGAGAAACAAGGATGGAAATGCTTAGGTTCAAAATCGTAAACGCGAGCGGGAGTCCACATCTTTTCACTGTAAGAGCAGGGGTGGCGGGCGGCAGGCAGCTGCGGACGGACAGTGCGCGCAGCACAAAGGGACCGCCGCAGGATGGACGTGTTTAAACCCGTGTCGTCCTTACCCGCTCTCCAGGCAGCATCTTGCTGCGGTGGTTTGGGTAGTGATTGACGAGTTATTCTGATAGAGGAGAGCGTCAGCTTGCGAGTGGAGACGTAGATATGCTGACGGGGAAATGGTGTGGAGAAGGGCCTCGGGGAGCGGTGAGCCTGAGTTTGGGCACCCCAGGGTGCGGAAGAACGGAGAGGTAGAGCTTAAGGGCCGAGTGTTTCGGGGTAATGAGGCTCTGGGTGCTCGAGGCTTCAGGAAAACACTGGTTGGGTAATAGGCCTTCTCGTTGGTTTCGAAATCGCAGCGTGTGGTGGGGGAATCCCACACGGAGGCGTGAAGCATCTCCCGCAACCCGGGCCCCGGCGCCCTCCTCCCACCCCGGCAGCCCCCGGCAGCTGTGCGGGCCGCCCCCGGGTCCCGGGCCCCGCCGGAGCCCGCGCGGAAGCGCGGCGGCGGCGCGCTGGGCCGCAGGCGTCACGCGCGCTCCGCGGAACCCGCGGTCCCGCACCCGCCGGGAGGGGCGCGGGCGGCGCGCTCCGTCCCGCGCGCTCTTCCGGGGCCGCTCCCGGCCGCAGGCTGTGGAAGGCGCTGCAAGGCCGCGCCAGTCCCAGGTACGTCGGGCAGGAATCGGGATCCGCCGGCATCCCCGCTCCGCAGCCGTCTCCGGACCGGGCGCGTGGCCAGGCAGGCAGGGCCCCAGGGTGGCCGAGCGCGGACGCGGGCCCTGGGCATCCCCCTTCCCGGTCGGCGGCACCCGGGACGCCCGTCGGGCCGCGCGGGTCCCGGGCAGAGGGGGGCACTGGGCCCCGAGGCCGCGGCGCTCCGGCCGCCCCGCCCGCGCA
>SJXQ01010287.1:537983-591689 GCA_006408695.1 Aepyceros melampus
CCCGCCCGCGCAATCCCGGGGAGGAGCGGGGGCCGCCCGGAAAGGGCCGGCGGCGCGGCCGCGGCTCGCCCAGCCCTCGGCGTCCGGGTGTCCGCGGGCCGCGGCGGGGCGCGGAGCCCTCCCGCCTCCTAGCGGGGCTCCGCGCTGCGGGCGGCCGCGTTCCCGGAGGCGAGGGGCGGGCGGCTAAGGTTCCCCGAAGGGCCGCCCTCGCGCCGGCCGCTGTGCCTGCCCGGCCGCGCCCGCCTCCTTCACTCGGAGCGGCTGCGACGGGGCTCAGGTGGAAGCTTTCCAGGGTGCACAGGTACGTGTGCGCTCACTGCTCGCCGCAGGGACCCGCCTTCCAGGGCTGGGATTTCCCACCAGGGCTAGAAGTGGGACCGGGTCAGGACTTGGATCTGCCCAGGACTCTCGCTCCCCGCACCCCGAGCCTGGCCTCTGTCCCCGGGGGTGGGCTTCACGTCCTTTCAACTTCTGTAAATGAGCACTTGTGTTTAGAACTTCGATGCCAGGCAGGAAAATATTTTTCCTGTTTGGGGCGGGGGGAAAAAAACCTGGGAGGAGAGAGAGAAATTGTTCCGGGTGTGAGCAGTTCAGGTGGGTGAGATGCTTGTAATCTTGTAGAAGGTCTCGTCTGCACTGCCTGCAATGTTGCTAACTCAGATCTTCGGCAAAAAGCAAGTTGAAAGTAGAGACAAAAAAAAAAAAAAAAAGCAGATATCCTTATTCACCAGTATTTTGTTTCTTCCTGTTCTGAGCAGAAAACAGTTCTATCTTTAAACTTTTTGTAGTGAACGCATTTTACAAACATTGCCTAAAGTTGACAACTTGTTTTGGAAGTTTCTAAGCCGTCAGTTAATTTTTTTTTTCATTGGGTTACTTAAGAATTTGACTTGATTGGTTAAATACCTTGCTTTGATTTTGGTGATTGAGCATAATTAATTATATGTGGCACCTTGGTGTAACCTCTTCATAAATATCTTTAAGTAAATTGCTTGTCAAAAAAAAATTTTTTTTATCTCCACATATCATTTACAATTTACATCACTGTGTCCTCATACAGCAGAGGCATGTCTGAGTTTTTAAGTGCTGTCTTCTTCCTTCTCTATCGTTATGTTAAAAAAAAATCCAGTTGTTGCTTCTTGTTGCCTATTACCAGGTTTATTTTCCATGTTGCTAAAGAACATATGTATTTGGGTACTTCTTTCAACAACGGGCTATGCATAAAATTCTCTTTTAGGTCTTTTAATGTCTGAAAATGTCTTAGCTTTACTCGGATGATTATTTAAATGGATATAAATGTCTAGACTAACAGGTATGTGTTCTCAGCCCTTCGGGGCTATTATTCCATTGTTTTGAGGTTAGATGAGAAATTTCTATTCTTTTTTTTGCTTGGGATTTAATCCACATTTTTAATTTGTGAACTTACATTTTTCTTTAGTTCTGAAAAATTCTTAGTTATTTGAAAAGACCCTGATGCTGGGAAAGATTGAAGGCAGGAGGAAAAGGGGATGACAGAGGATGAGATAGTTGGATGGCATCACCAACACAATGGACATGAGTTTGAGTAAACTCCAGGGATTGGCAATGGACAGGGAGGCCTAGTGTGCTGCAGTCCATGGGGTCGCAAAGCGTCAGACACGACTGAGCGACTGAACTGAGGCATTATGGAGAGCCCACTTGCACTTCTCTGCCAGGCTTCTGGCCATGAGCCTGTCCCTCTCTAGTCTGGCTTCACCTCGGCATCCCAGCCCTTGCCCTGGAGCAGAAGTCTGGTCCTGCTTTCACTCTGAGCCATAGGGCTTCAGCTTCCTCTCAGCTGCTGCTGCTAAGTCACTTCAGTCGTGTCCGACTCTGTGTGACCCCATAGACGGCAGCCCACCAGGCTCCCCCGTCCCTGGGATTCTCCAGGCAAGAACACTGGAGTGGGTTGCCATTTCCTTCTCCAATGCATGAAAGTGAAAAGTGAAAGGGAAGTCGCTCAGTCGGGCCCGACTCTTCGCGTCTTCCTCTCAGCTAGGAGAGCAGAAGTCTGGTCCTGCTTTCACTCTGAGCCATAGGGCTTCAGCTTCCTCTCAGCTGCTGCTGCTAAGTCACTTCAGTCGTGTCCGACTCTGTGTGACCCCATAGACGGCAGCCCACCAGGCTCCCCCGTCCCTGGGATTCTCCAGGCAAGAACACTGGAGTGGGTTGCCATTTCCTTCTCCAATGCATGAAAGTGAAAAGTGAAAGGGAAGTCGCTCAGTCGGGCCCGACTCTTCGCGTCTTCCTCTCAGCTAGGTCGCCTCTAACGCCAGGCTTACTCCTCGGACTCCTATCCGATCCTAAGTCTGGGACCAATAATTCCTCAGCACTCTGGCAACTTCCTGATTCCTTAAGCACATGATTTTATACTTTGTGCAGATCCACAACCTTCATTAGCTGTGACTCCACTCCATCTAACTTGAGCATCCCTTCCCTTTCCTGGTGTCTTACATTGAAGAGTTCTCTGCCCACTGCTATAATGTCCTAAGGAAATGTGAGGAGAGACGAGTAATTCTGACCTTAAGTATCGAGTTGTTAACCATAGTTTTAGCATCATCAGTAATTATTATTTGTTGAAAACTGGTCATGCAATTATGAAATAGCCCAAGATCTCTACTCACATACATTTCACCTTTTAAAGAGAAAGAACAGCTAGGAAAATTTTAAAATGGGTGTATTTGACTTTAAATCTTAGTATAATAAAAAAAATTGGTATAGATTCCTTAAGATTTGTGCACTATCTTACAAAGTGGACAAAAATCAAGTAAATTTTGGTTGTTCAGTAAAATTATACTAAGAGGATTTTTCTTCCAACAGCTGATGAAGCAGGAAGACAATGGGATAGGCATAGGTGCCAACAGTAATAGTCATCTCATCTTAACTCTGTTACTTTTAGAGATGGGGACGATGCTGGATCTATGGCCTCTATGGGTTCGTGTCTATTGTCTGCTGTTTCTGCTCTTGTGCTTATTACCTTGCTTCCATTAGTGCCTGGTTGTTTTTTGTTTTATACTGGACATTGTATCTGAAAAATTGTTTCAGATTTTCAGAATGACACCTGAGGCCTAGGATGATGCTGTCTTCTTCTGAAGCAAAATTTCCTTTGCTACCTAGTACTAGGTACCCATGAGCACTAGCATTCCAGAAATGATCTTGGTCCTTATTCAGAGATTGAGGCTGCCTGAGCCATCTGGATAAATCAGAGCTGTGATGCAACCTCTGTGAGGCCTTATTTTCCTCTAATTTGGCTTTCCTATCCAATCCATGACTGCCCCAGGCCTTAACACTTAATTCCCTGTCTTCTAAGGCTGTCAAAAGTGCTCTGCAGCTTGTCAGACTGTGACACTGTGTTCAAAGTGATAAAAATCAAGGCTGAAAATTTTGGCAGAGAATTTGAAACTATGACAGTGACATAGCAGATGCGAAAAGGAACCAAATAGAAATTATATAGCTTAAAACTGTAATAATAAAAAAATTTTAAATCAGTGGATGGATTTAACAGTAAATTAAACATAGCCGAAGAAAGAAAAATAAACTAGAAAATAGACCAGAAGAAAATGCTTAGATGGAAACTTGAAGAGACCAAAGTATGGAAAGAACAGAGTGGAGAGAGACATGGATGATACAGCTAAACTAGCGTCCAGAGGAAAATCGATGACCTGAAGTGGGTATGTCAGCAGTGGAGAACGGCTGAAAATGAATGAGCAAACATCTGTCCAAGGAAACTCAAATGAGGACATTAAAATAAATCCAGAGAAAGCAGAAGGAGGAAATAGTAATATAAGAATAGAAATTAATGAAGTAGAAAATCGAGGCTCTGTTGACTGAAAAGTTGGTTTTTTGAAAATGCTAATAAAGATGATAAACCTCTGGCAAGACAATCGAGAAAGAAAGCAGGCATGAATAACTCATCTAAGGAATAGAATAGAGGTCCTGTAAACATTAAAATAATAAGAGGATATAAGTAACTATGTCAGGAAGCTTGACAAATTAGGAGAAAATTTGATAAATTCCTTGAAAAACATAACTGACAAAAGAATAAAAAGAAAATGTGAATCATTTTGTAACTGTTAAATTAATGTATTTAATGTATTTAACAACACCAACAGCATTAGGAGGAAGGAAATTAAAAGGGCAATTTTATTTCTGAGTATAGATTCAGAAATTCTAAACAAAATATTATAAATGAAATCCAGCAATATATAAAAAGGATAATCAGTTCATTTCAGTCGCTCAGTCATAGCCGACTCTTTGCGACCCCATGAATTGCAGCACGCCAGGCCTCCCTGTCCATCACCAACTCCCGGAGTCCACTCAGACTCACGTCCATCAAGTCGATGATGCCATCCAGCCATCTCATCCTCTGTCGTCCCCTTCTCTTCCTGCCCCCAATCCCTCCCAGCATCAGAGTCTTTTCCAATGAGTCAACTCTTCACATGAGGTGGCCAAAGTACTGGAGTTTCAGCTTTAGCTTCATTCCTTCCAAAGAAATCCCAGGGCTGATCTCCTTTAGAATGGACTGGCTGGATCTCCTTGTAGTCCAAGGGACTCTCAAGAGTCTTCTCCAACACCACAGTTCAAAAGCATCAAGTCTTCGGCACTCAGCCTTCTTCACAGTCCAACTCTCACATCCATACATGACTACTGGAAAAACCATAGCCTTGACTAGACGGACCTTTGTTGGCAAAGTAATGTCTCTGCTTTTGAATATGCTATCTAGGTTGGTCATAACTTTTCTTCCAAGGAGTAAGCATCTTTTAATTTCATGGCTACAGTCACCATCTGCAGTGATTTTGGAGCCCAGAAAAATAAAGTCTGACACTGTTTCCACTGTTTGCCCATCTATTTCCCATGAAGTGATGGGGCCAGATGCCATGATCTTCGTTTTCTGAATGTTGAGCTTTAAGCCAACTTTTTCACTCTCCTCTTTTACTTTAATCAAGAGGCTTTTTAGCTTCTCCTCACTTTCTGCCATGAGGGTGGTGTCATCTGCATATCTGAGGTTATTGATACTTCTCCCTGCAATCTTGATTCCAGCTTGTGCTTCTTCCAGCCCACCGATTAAGCCAACTTTTTCACTCTCCTCTTTCACTTTCAAGAGGCCCTTTAGTTCTTCTTCACTTTCTGCCATAAGGGTGGTATCATGTGCATATCTGAGGTTATTGATACTTCTCCCGGCAATCTTGATTCCAGCTTGTTCTTCTTCCAGCCCAGCATTTCTCATGATGTACTCTGCATATAAGTTAAATAAGCAAGATGACAGTATACAGGCTTGACGTACTCCATTTCCTATTTGGAACCAGTCTGTTGTTCCATGTCCAGTTCTAACTGTTGCTTCCTGATCTGCATACAGGTTTCTCAAGAGGCAGGTCAGGTGGTCTGATATTCCCATCTCTTCAGAATTTTCCATAGTTTATTGTGATCCACACAGTCAATAAAGCAGAAATAGATGTTTTCCTGGAACTCTCTTGCTTTTTCAATGATCCAGTGGATGTTGGCAATTTGATCTCTGTGCTCTGTGACAACCTAGAGGGGTGGCGTGGGGTGGAAGATGGGAGCAAGGTTCAGGAGGGAGGGAACAGGTATATACCTGTGGCTGATTCATGTTAATATATAGCAGAAGTCAACACAATATTATAAAGCAATCATCCTCCAATGGCTTCCAAACTTCACATTCAACCCAAAGGAGGAGCAAGAAACCAAAGTAGTAACCAAGTCAATGAAGCCTGTTGTGTTGTGTTGTGTTGTGTTGAAAAAACCTACGTACCTGTAATCTCTATGGTTTTCCTGGCTGCCCGGGAGACAAGAGACCAAAGACAAGGGTGTGAGCCTGTAGAAAGAGTTGGGACTATAATCCTGCACAAGGCTGGAAAATTCAGAGGACTATACCCTCTGAGAATAGCTTAGGAGAAAAAAATCCCCTGTACCAACCCAGGCCAATATGTGGATATATTTTAACCTGGATTTTGGCATCAAAGGGAAAAAAACTTTCCCTTTAGAATTCATAACCACAAATTTTCACTCACACAGGTCTGGAAGTTCAAATTTATAGTACCTACACTGTCCAGGAAACCTCAAGTCAATAAGTCTCCCAGGCTGGTAACACTTGGAGGTCTAGAAGAAACAAATATATATCCTTATTGCACAGGGTCACTCTTAACACAGGACTGAAAGGATTTCCACAGATAAACAGGTTATCAAAAGGTATACATGAACACCCAAAATAAAACTATAATAAATCTGAGAAAATAAGCCAGGAATGAATCAACAGAAACCACAAAGAGAATAATGAACCTCATGAAGTTTAGATTTTGGAATTATTTATTATAGAATATAACATAAGTTTATTAAAATGATCAAGCAAAGACAGGAGCAAGAAACAAGACACTATTTTTTAAAAAAATCACCAAGCAACTTTGAAAAGGAGTCAAGTAAAACTTCTAGAAATAAAAAATATAACAAACTAAAGCCAATGTTTGGATTAAATAGTACATTGTACACAGTTAAAGAGAGAATTAATAAACTGGAAGACAGATCTAAAGAAATTACTGATAGCAACCCAAAGAGAAAGGAAATAGGAAAGTTGAGAGACATGGGGATAGATTGTGGGGGTATATCGTACGCATAATGAGAAAAAGCGAAAAAACAAAAGAAGCAGTATATGATAAGATAATGGCTTAGAATTTTCCAGAATTGATCACAGATAAGACCCTTCAGATTCAGGAAGCAAAGTGAATCCCAGACAGGATAAGTAAAGGAAATCTCAAACACATCAAAGTGAAACTGCAGAATACCAAAGATAAAGAACCCAGAAAGAAAAGACATCCCCTGCAAAGAAACAGCTATTAAATTTAGCATAGATTTCACAACTGCAACAATGTGTGCCATCTGACAATGGAAAAATATTTTCAAACTACCTAAAGAAAGTAACTGAACTTAGAAGTACATACCTCGTTAAACTATTAGTAACAAAAGTGAGGGTGAAATAAATATATCATCAAGCAAAAACAGAGATATCACAAACCACAGAGATGTTACAAACCAGAGAGACCTACTAAAGGAACATCTTAAAAAGATACACTTCAGGAGGAAGGTAATCCCAGAAGTGCAAGAAATCAGATTGATAGTTAAACCTACCAACATATCATGGACGAGGACAATCCTCTATATTATTTCACTCTCTCACAGCCTACCAAATCTTATATTCAACTACCTGCCAGTAGTATATAAATTTGATGGATAATACAGATAGGTGTGGGGCTTCCCAGGTGACACAGTGGTAAAGAATCTGCCTGCCAAGACAGGAGATGCAGGAAACTTGGGTTCAATCTGTGGGTCAGGAAGATCCCCTGGAGAAAGAAATGGCAACTCACTCCAGTATTCTTGCCTGGGAAATCCCATGGACAGTGGAGCCTGGCAGGTTCCATGGCGTCGCAATGAGTGGGACACCAAGCATGCATACACAGATAGGTGTTAGTCACTTCACCTTACATTCTTTATCTTCACATCATATCAATTAGCATCAATCATAAATATAGATGAGTAAGTTGAGATGAATAGACTATTTGACTAGAATAATCCTTAAACTCATTACATTCTGAAATCATTACAGCAGAAATAAATCTTCTCAGTTTCCAAGTCATGAATGTACTATCCTCCATTAGATCTAACTAAATAATCTAAGTTCCTACTAAAGTGGCTGAAAGGCACACACACAAAAAACAATCTCTACCCCACCACCACGCTTAGTTGAGATCATCTTTGTTATTTTCACCCAGAGAATATTACATGATACTTTAAGAAAATACATCATACAAGTGGAACAATACTGGAACACAATGACCGGGAGAATAGTACCTGTTTTCTTTGAGAAACTGATTTAAAAAGTAAAGTAATTGTCATTTTTTAAGTAATCCAAAGAAGACAATATAAAGACTTCAAAATGCTCTGTTGCATCAAAGTGATATCATTTGCCAGCATTTATCAGGCAAAAAAACTCATGTTAAAGTATCTTCACTCACATTCACACTTTTGTTACACTTCTGAATACCCATATAAATGAAAAAATGGCTGAATCATATCCCAAGCCACCATTTCAAATATTAACTGAAATGAAAACATTTAAATCTGAGGAATGTGGCTTTGATGTGCAAAAGAAAATGACTATTACATAAATGCACATACATAGAAACACACTTAAGAGGTTAAACAGTACCGGGTTCCCCCATCTGACTAACCGTATTCCAAAATAGTGTTAAGTACTGAATTTTAACTAATATAATTCTATTTAAATGCCACTATATTAATCCCACTGAGAAAAAAATACCTGGAAAACATGTTAACATGGCAAATTAGAAAATATTTATTCCCATTAAAAAATACTAGAATGTTTTAGGAAATTAACCAGTGATAGCATATATAAAGTATATCATCTCCCATTATGCTATACAAAACATACCCTCATTTATTGGCTTCTGTTTTGGAAGATGCTTGCCCTTTTATTTCTTAATTAGCTTATTTCTTAATTTTTCCAAAGAAAAACAATAAACCAAGACCTTTTGTTCTTAAAAAAAAAATCACCTAAAGATTCAAAAACTTTTGTAACTATACAACTTAGTAAAATATACTTTTTAATATTAGTACTTCACTCCATCAATCCTTTGCCAATTCATATATTCAAAAGCAGTATTATAAAAACAGAATGGAAAAGCTTCAAGAAATAATCAATTTTGATATTAATTTCTTAGAAGTCCTACTTTAATGATTTTCTTTGAAACTGCACAAATTAATATTCTTATAAAACATTTAAATAAACTCTGATTTATCCAAATTAGTCTTATTCATAACAATTTTCTCAATTTTTAGCAATAATTTGTCTCTAATAAAGTACTTATTTATAACCCAAATGAAGATTAAGTCACTTCTCATAAATAATATTAATTTAACAGAATTAAGTTTCCTGTATTGGCCCCTGATGCTTGAGGATTATTAGAGGTCTACATAATAGAGCACTGAATTTTGAAATTAGTTGAGAATGATCCAGAATTTCGTCTAGTAAATATAATATTAGCCATAAATAAAGACAAAAGGCAAAAGTAATGACATAATTCTCGAAGAACACTTCTAGTCACAAATGATTCGGTCTTATTGGGTTTATGGAAAGTATTTAACTGCATAAAATTCATAGGGAAAAATGGCCATATTTGAAAACAGCCACAAGGATCAAAGTAGAACAGAGGATGGAAATGAGCAGAGTCGCAGAACACACTAAAGAGGTATGTATGGTCAGCCCCACTGGAACTTGTAGAGTCAAATTCTTGTATACCTTGGGAGAGAGACAGAGAAGTTAGATACATTTAAGATCAGCCTCCTAAGATGAAACCACTACCTCTTTGATTTTTAACTTAACTTTCTCTTTTTTCTTTTAAATACCTTTCGCCATTGCTATGCTATACTACATGTAATACTACCTGAATGATTCTTTTAGATTCAACATTTCAGTTAATGTAACAGAATCAGACTCATTAAGTTCCCTGTGCTATGCAAGAGGCTCTCATTAGTTATCTGTTTTATACATAGTAGTGTATATATGTCAATCCCAATCTCCCAATTCATCCCACCCTCTCTAATACCCACTTCTGGTATCCATACAGCCATTCTCTACATCTGTGTCTCTACTTCTGACCAAGTCAGTGTTAATGAGCTACTAACACTTACTCAATTTAATAACTGAAAATAAGTTGGGAGGTTAAAACTCTAAAAATGGCCTGCATCAGCCTAGATTTAGATTTATAATAACAATATTACTGTATAGAAATTTAATCACAGTTGAAATGATACAACTTTACAGTTTTACTTTCCTTTGTTCACTTGTTCTATGTATAATGAAATTACCTAATTCATTTTGTTGCTTAAAAACTAATAAAAAGTTCTAAATATAGTGAAGTTTTACTGATTAAATAAAATCAGATGGACACACCACTGTTTTTTTTTGCCATTTCACACTTTTAAAAAGCACATCAACTACACTTAGCCCTGGATCAATGAGGCATGGGACTAACTCTCAATCTCCATGCCTACAAATTAAATGATTCTATGACTACTGCCAACAGTAACAAAGAAACAACATTAAAAACAAATATAAAACAGCTTCCTATGGTAGAATATAAAATATCATCCCTTAAATGTGGCAGAAACATTATAGAAGGAGTTTTATATGAGGATGCATGACCTAAAACAACATAAAATATTAACTTTGTTGCTGTTGTTTAGTCGCTCAGTTATGGACTGTAGCCCACCAGGCTCCTCTGTCCGTGGGATTCTCCAGGCAAGAATACTGGAGTGGTTTGCCATTTCCTTCTCCAAAATATTAACTTACTGATTTATATTTCATATTGTTCCATTGGCAGATATCCTTCCTGTTCAAAGCACAAGGAGCTGTCACCTTTGACTGAGCCCAGCATTTCAAGACTGGAAACTCTGAGAAAAAGTGGTAGAAAATCATATCAGAAAACCTGTATCTGGACTAGAAGCCAAGTCACTCTTTCATGTTGGGATATGATTATTCAAACATTTTAATATACAATGTACATGATCTGGACTCAGCTATCATGTGCTATTTTATATTAACAGCCTGTTCTAAGTGGATGCCTAGAAAATTATAAAATTACAAAGACTGTGAAGAAGTTGAGCATGACTTCTTAACAAATCCCACTACACCAGGGGCCATTTTGTTTTAACTTAAACTTTTCTTGAAGTATAACATATCTCAGAAAAATGAACAGATCATAAACCTACAACCAGATAAATCTCCATAGACAAAACACAGCCATGGAAAGAACTCTCAGACCAAAAAAATGAACAATTCCAGAACCCCAAATGCCCTCTTGGGAGGGGGCACTTTTCCAAACTTTATTTAGGGTAAGTAAAAGGTAACCATTAAAAGAAACAGTAAACTAGGTTGGATGAACAAAGTTAATACAGTTGAATACTTTTTACTTTTCTCATCATGAAACAGATGATGACAGCAAATGTGTAGTTAAATACTTCCTGTCAGTCTTTAGTAACAGTGTTACTGAATTCCATAAACATTTTAATCAGTCCAAATCTGGAGATACCAAGAACCAAAATCTGAAAGGGACTTCCTAAAGTTTTGATTCTAGGAAGACTGAAAATGATGAGAGCAGTCTTGTATTTGCTGAAATCCACACATAAAAGGAGAACAATTCTACACAAAACCAATAACTCGTAGACAACTTTTACAACAAAACTAGGTGATAAAGTATCCCTAAAATACATGCAAGTAGACACAAAGCACGAACAGCTACAACATCAGTATGTAAGCCTGCAATATCAGTATGAAGAAACAGAAAGCAGCAGAGGCATCAATGGCTGAAAAAAGAAACACACCACGCATCATATGCCCACTCATAAAACAGCACAGCACCACCTATATTTTTCTTACCAAAAGAATCAAACCTGAATCTGATCACACCTCTCAAGCTAGCTACCAGTTTCCAAGCAATGAAGAAGTCAGATGAACTAATGATTATAGTCATCCAAAATTCAACAATGACAAGGTCTCATACGACTCTGGTTCTTCAACAGATAAAATTTTTTTTTAAAGAACGAAATAGAGGGGAAATCTGTAATTAACAGACTTATCGGAAATAACATTTTCTTAATGGGCAAGACTAAGCTATCCTGTCTAAGAATGCCCACTTGAGTGATAAAAGTATAAAAGAAATATAAGGAAGTGATTAAAAGTCAGGAGAGTGGGTTACTTACAGGAAAGGAGACTGGGACAGGACCTGCGGGGCTGCTGCTACGCGGACCGGCAAAGTTGTTTCTTGACCTGGGTGGTAGTTATATGGCTATTTCCCCTCTAACAATTCACTAAACTGTATATTTGTGAAGTTTTTCTATATCAGTGCTTTATTTTACAATCAAAAAGTTTAACAGAAAGAAAAAAGAAACATGACTTTATTATCACTGTCCTTGACTTACCACCATACCTTTACTCTTATTTTCAACTCTCCAAAAAGATTTGTAACCCTTACCTTGGTCACAATACATCAATAAATTAGGGTTATGGACCACAATAAAAGTTTCTCCATCTTTAATATGTGGCCGATGATAGCGATAGTGCACAGGCAAAAAAGCTTGGAAACAGTCAATGCACTGTGAATCTTGTCTGGCATAAATGAGAACTTCAGTTCCTTGGACAAATAGTTGGGAGCCTCTATATTAAAATTTTCTGAAACCATCACTGCCTGTCAAAAAGAATACAAATATTAGTCCAGAAGAAATGAATAAGGAAGATGTGAAAAACAAAAACCAGAAGACTGCTATATAGATGAACAAAAATGTCAAACACACCACCCCTTATAAACAATTTTCATTCCTCTTCCATCCTCAGTTTTAAGTAGAAAACACAAGCTGTGATCTGTGTTTAATAGAAGCTTACTAAAAGTAAACTGAAGAAATTATACTCTGAGGTGTGAAATTTTCTCATAATAAAAATTTCTATGTTATTCCCTTTGCTTTGGTAACAAAACAGGTACCAAGAAAAGAAACTTCAGGAATAAATACAGCATTGTTCAATTAGCATGATAACTATGATAAAAACACCTAACCCAGTATTGGGTTAAAATGATAGGTATCACTCTGGTAATTTCCTGTTCTTCAAAGAAGCAAGTAAGATGGTAGTGAGTAAGACAGAGCACTGCGGGCAGGAAGTCAAAGCAAAGGTCAGCACTCTTTTTCGGATACAAAGAGTTAATGGAAAAAATGGTAACGATTCTTTTAAAAAATTAAATGGTAAAAAAACATTTTAAAATAAGTGTTTTATGCCAAAAGTAAAAACGCTCAAGTGGCAGAAATTAGTCTTACATTGTAAATGTATCCATATATACATATTTATTTATAAAACCACACACACACACACACACACATGCATATGAACATTATATACATAATATGTGTGCATGTGTATGCATACACACATGCAACAGCATTAATTTCTACCCACCAGAGCTGGCACCCTAATTCTTCTATTTGACAATGACACCAAGTGCTGTATTTTCAAATGTTGTTTCTTCCCTGTTCATCACAGGAGTAATAGAACTTACTACCAAAGGTCAAAGAATTATAATCTTATGACTCATAAGGAACTTGAGAAGCGATCAGTTTAAACCACTGTTCCAATGAGACTAATTTTCAAATATCCAGCCACTGTTTAATGCTTTCAATAACTGGAAGGAAGTTCATTATGTCAAGTCATCTCATTTAATGTACTATTAAATTTATTCCCTTTTTATTAGTAGAAACTTGATTCTCTGACCCATAACAATTCACCAATTGTCCATGCTTACAATATTTGCAAAAAATATGTTATTTGTTTTACTAAGGGTCCATCATAACTTAGAAGGCAACCACCCTCCTCTATATGTTTTCTCCTCCCCAAAGAAATATGTACAGTTTTCTTGGTTTCTCAAGACATAGTTTTCCAAACCATTCACCCTATCAGTTGCCTTTTGAAATACTCAGAGAAAATAGTAGCAATACTATCTTCTTTAGCAAAAATTACATTTTTTCCCAGTTTCTAGGTTTAAAAATTGCATTAACTTTTTAGCAGCCTCATTTCAGTGTGATATATATATATATTTAAAAACTAATAGACTTCATTTTTTAGAGAAATTTTAGGTACAGAAAAATTGAGCAGAAAATATAGCATCCCCACATACTCCTCATCCCTCCCAAACACACTCACAGTTTTCTCTATTATTAAAATCCGTTTGGTACATTTGTTACAATTCATTAAGCCAATACTGATACATTATTATTAACTGCAGCCTATAGTTTAAGTTGGTGTTCACTCTTTTATGTTGTATAGCCTATGGATTTTGACAAATATAAAATGACACATATCATACTGAATAGTTTCAATGACCCAGTGCTCTGCCTATTCATCCTTATATTTTTCCTTTGAACTTTTTGCAGAAAACTTTTAAGTAACTCCCATCCAATTTTTTTCAAGTAATTGACTTTTCACTAATTAAATCCAGGGACTTATATTTATCTCTATTAAATTTTATCTTTTTGGCTATTGTCCATTTTTTTCTAGGCTGTTGAGATTTAACTGAAATCTCAATCTGTCAACCATTTATGTAACATTTATGAACTTGATAACTATATCTTCTGTATTTTTATCTAAGTATAAAAATGTTGACCAAGAAGATTACAACAGCAAATCCTTAAGAACTTTTACTAGAGACCTTCTGCTAGAAGTTTATCAATACACTCTCTTTGCATACTAGATATAAATCAAAATAATACATATTTTCTATCTTGTCAACAAAAATGTACAGAATGATCCGGTAATAATAAAGGTAACTTTCTTTGAGTACCAATTAAGCTCAGTGGTTTACATACATTCGCTTCTTTAATTTCCACAAGATCCCTACAGGTAGGAACTCTTAGGCCTGTTATATAAATGTGTAAACAAAGTATCAGGGTGGATAAACAATACAGTAGCTAGTAAGAAGAGAAGACAAGATTCAAAGCCAGGTCAAAGAGATTCCCCTATTCAGTTAGGTTAAATAAGACAGCCAATATTTATCTACTTGAAAATTAAGTATAATAAGTAGAACTAACACAAAGTATATTCTTGATGGTGCTATTTAGAATTTATGATGGCATTATGATCTTCAGCTTCTCTAATTAATGAGTTTTTGTTTACTGTTTATTTTCCATAGAAATAAAAATATGGAAACTTCCCCAAAACTGAGAATATTTTTAACATGAATTTAAACTAGAATATAATGAAAATGAGGCAAACTGCTCTAAATGGCATTTTGGCCTTCAGAGAGGGCTCTATTAGTCAACGGGTTATTTGGTGATGGTTCAAAAACTTTTATTCTAGATCTCAAAAATCAGCCTTAGGGACTTCCCTGGTGGTCCAGTGGCTAAGACTGTGCTCTGAATGCAGGGGGCCAGGTTCGATCCCTGGTCAAGGAACTGGATACCATATGCCACAACCAAGAGTTCTCATGCTGCAGTTAAGACCCACTGGTTAACAGCCATGGACCTACACTTTTTCACGACAACACTAAACCACACATATCAAAAACCACCTTAGCAAAGTTAAATGAATTAAGCAATAAAAGTTTTGTACCATAACTGTAACACTCAACAGATTTTCTCCCCACACTAGAGCTCTATCAAAAAAATTCAAAACAACAACAAAAAAATCTAAAACATATTCGATCCCTGGTCAAGGAACTGGATACCATATGCCGCAACCAAGAGTTCTCATGCTGCAGTTAAGACCCGCTGGTTAACAGCCATGGACCTACACTTTTTCACAACACTAAACCACACATATCAAAAACCACCTTAGCAAAGTTAAATTAAGCAATAAAAGTTTTGTACCATAACTGTAACACTCAACAGATTTTCTCCCCACACTAGAGCTCTATCAAAAAAATTCAAAACAACAACAAAAAAATCTAAAACATTTCCCAATTAGAAGCAGTAACTGGTATCTTTGAATAACTTACAGAATCTAAAATTGTAAAACTAGAAAAATGAAATGTATAACAATACTTTTCTGACACTGGGATGTTAATTCTTTTCAATTACTTATTTATGTATTTTTATTTTTGGTCACGCTGTCTTCATTGCTGTGTGCTAGTTTTCTCTTGTTGCGGAGAGTGGTGGCTATTTGTTGCAGCAAGTGGGCTTATCATTGTGGAGGCTTCTTGTTGCAGCTTGAGGGCTTTAGAGCTCGAGCTTCAGTAGCTGTGATGCGCGGGGTTAGCTGCTCTGAGGCACGTGGAATCTTCCTGGACTAGGGATTGAATCCGTGTCCTCTGCATTGGCAGGTAGATTCTTAACCACAGTACCATCAGGGAAGCCCCGAGATGTTAATTCTAACGGTACCTATTTTTTTCTAATCAGTCTGGCTGAAGAGTTTATCAATTTTATCCATCTTAAACTACAAGTTTTTGGTTTCGCCAGCTTTCCCTACTGTGTGTGTCTGTTTTCTAGTTCATTAATTTCTTCTGTGACCTTCATTATTTCCATCCTTCTACTGTGGTCTCACATGTTCATCATAGATTAAGGAGGCTTAGCTGAAAATGTTAATTGAGATCTTCTTTCAAAATAAATAGACATTTTAGTGCTACAAATTTCCCTCTAAACACGCTTTAGCAGTATCCCATTAGTTCCAGTATGTTATGTTTTCATTTTCATTCAGTTCAAAATAGTTTATTTCCCTTCTGATTTCTTCTTTTGACCCATAGATTATTTAGAAGTGTGTTAATTAGTTTCCAAATATTTGAAGATTTTCTAAAGATCTTTCTATTCTTTATTTCTAATTTAGTTCATTTCCAGTCAAGAATATTCTTTGTAAGACTTGAATTCTAAATTTATTGAGGCTTGTTTTATAGCCTAGAATGATCTATCTTGATAAATACTGCATGTATACTTATAAAGAACATGTATTCCACTGTTGTTGGGTGGAATGGTCCATTAATGCCAATTAGATCAGGGAGTTGGTTCATAGTTTTGTTCAAATCTTTCATATCCTTACCAACTTTCTGTCTACTTATTACATCAATTATTGAAAGAAAGGTACTGAAATCTCCAACTATAAGTGTGGATTCATCTATTCCACTTTACAGTTCTACCAAATTTCTTTGCATTTTGAATCTGTTATTAGTGACATAAATGTTTAGAATTATTATTTCCTGCTGATTAGTTGATCCCTTTATCAAAATGGTGATAGTCTTTAGCACTTGTGACAATCTTTGCTCTTGAATCCCTTTGCCTAATATTAATATAACCACATCAGCTTTCCTTTGATCAGTGTGAGCATGTCTTATCTTTTGTTTTAAAAGTTAAAGTTCATTTCTTATATGCAATATACAGTTAAGTACTGATTTCTCATCCAATCTGAAAATCTCAGCCTTTTAATGGAGATATTTAGACATTTACACTTAATATGATTATTAATATGGTTAAGTTTAATTCATCTTGTTCTCTGTATCTTTATTTTTTGTTCCCTTTATCTTCTTTCTCTGCCTTCTCTCCAATAGATTGAAATTTTTTATAGTTCCATTTAATCTGCTGTGCTGGCATATTAACTACGACTCTGTTATTTTTGCAGTTACTTCAGAGTTTATAGTAAACATCTTTACTGTATCAGTCTACTTCCAAGTGACATACACTACCTTACATTTAGTGTAACAACCTTACTAAAGTGTATTTCATTTTTCACCTCTCAACCTTGTGAATGGCAACCCACTCTAGTGTTCTTGCTTGGAGAATCCCAGGGACAGGGGAGCCTGGTGGGCTGCCATCCATGGGGTCGCACAGAGTCGGACATGACTGAAGCGACTTAGCAGCAGCAGCAGCAGCAGCCTTGTGATAGTGCTATCATACATTTTATTCTTAGACCTGGTATGGATGCTACACTACATTGTTGTTATTTTTGTCAATTATCTTGGAAAAATTTACATAATATGGAAAAAAAGCTTATTTTTACTCAGGTAGTTATCATTTAAAGTGTTCTTCTTTCCTTGGTGTAGATAGAGATTTCATCTGGTATCATTTTCCTTCTGCCTGAAGGATCTCTTCTAACATTTCTGGTATTGGAGGTTTGATGGTGATGAATTCTTTCAACCTTTATGTCTGAAAAAGTCTTTATTTCACCTTCACCTTGAAAGGCATTTTCACTGTACAAAGAATTCTAAATTCACAGATTATTTTTTCTTTCTATATTTTAAAGATGCTGCTGCTCCATTTTCTTATGTGCATTATTTTTTGACAAGAAATCTGCTGTTATTCTTACCCCTGGTCCTCTGTATTTTATGTGCTTTTTTTTTTTTCATCTTGATGCTTTTAAGATTTTCTCATTATCATTGTTTTAAACAATCTTATTATCTTGTACCTTGATATAGTTTCTTTCATATTTCTTGCACTTGAGCATAGTAGATATGTGGGTTTGTAGTTTCCATCAAATTTGAAATTTTCTCAGCCATTATTTCTTCAAATATTTTTTTCCATCTCCATCTCTTTCCTCTCCTTGGGGATTTCCATTACACCTCCCCTGCTCAGTTTTATTGAGATACGACATGTAACGTTGTATAGGTTTAAGGTATATAACATGAAGATCTGATATATATATATTTTGAAAAATAATTACCATAATAACATTAGTTAAAATGTCCATCACCTCACACAGTTACCTTTCAGTGTGTGTGTACGGTGAGAACATTTAAGGTATACTCTCTTAGCAATACAGTTTGTTAACTATAGTCACCATGCTATACATTAGATTTTCAGAACTTAACTCATTTATAACTAGAAGTTTGTACTTTCTGACTACCCTCACCCATTTCTCCTACATTCTCACCCCTGGCAATGCCCAATCTACTCTCTGTTTCTGAGTTCAGTTTTTCTTATATTTCCCATATAAGTGAGATCATACAGTATTTGTCTTTCTTTGACTTATTTTACCTAGCATAACACTTTCAAAGTTCATGTGTTTTGTTGCAAATGGCAGAATTTCTTTTTTTTTTAAATGTTTGCATAACATTCCATTGTGTGTGTCTCTGTGTATGGGTATACATATACATGTGTATATACACATATATACACAAATACATGCAAATATATACATATTTATACACATGTCAGTTTCAGAAATATATATCTCACATTTTCTTTGTCCATCCACCTACTGATGGATGCTTAGGTTGCTTCCATATCCTGGCTATTGTAAATAATGCTGTAATGAAAGTGAGGATACAAGTACCTCTTAGAAATAACCCAATTAGACTCATGGTAGGTCACATGAAGTTGTTCCACAACTCACTAATGTCCTACTCACTTTTTACATTTCTTTTCTTTATCTGTTTTATATTTTTTGTAGTTTCTATTGCTATGATTTCAAGTTCATTAATCTTTTCTTCTGCATTGATCTGCCATTAATTCCATCCAGAATATTTTCCATCTCATACTTTGTAGCCTTAATTTTTAAAAGGTCAACTGTCCTTTCAAGTATCTTCCATTTCTCTATTTACCTTTCTGAACATAAGGAATACAGCTATGATCAGCATTGACTGAATCATTTACCTCCTCATTACAGGTCATATTTCCCCACATCCTTGCATCCTTGCAAAACTTTTATTAGTGTCAAGACATTTTGATCCTGTTGGGTACTAGATATTTCTGCATTCCTATAAGTATTCTTGAGCTTTCTTTGTAATGCTGTAAGGTTACTTGCAACTGTCTGATATTTGCAAGGTCTTGGTTTTGAAATTTGTTAGGTAGGACTGAAATAATGTTCACTCTAGGGCTTAGTATTCCCCATTACTGATTCTTCTGTTTACTATATCCAAAGCCTAGTGAATTACAAGGATTTTCCCAGTCTTGTTGGTGGGAACAGGTACCACAACTAGACCTGTGTGAGACACTATTACCTCTAATTTTTTCATATAGTTCTTTTCCCAGCATCATGCAGTTTCCTCACATGCATGCATTAATTAATACTCAACTATGCATTCAGGGGAACCTCTGTGGATCTCTGGAATTTGTCTCTATGCAGTTCTCTCTTCTCTGATACACTGTTTGTGAATTCTAGTGACACTGTGTGCATGCATGCTAAGTCACTTTAGTCGTGTCTGACTCTATGTGACACTATGAACTGTTCATGGGATTCTCCAGACAAGAATACTAGAGTGAGTTGCCATGCCATACCATCCTCCAGGGAATCTTTCCAACCCAGGGATCAAACCTGCTTCTCTTATGTCTCCTGCATTGGCAGGTGGGTTCTTTACCACTAGTGTCACCTGGAAAGCACTTTTAGTGACTTTAGTCTTTCCCAAATCTTACCTTTATCTCCTTAACTCAAGAAGTCCACTAGGCTCTGCTTAGGTTCACCCTCCCTGTACTACAGTCTGAACTCTCATGTAATAAACTAAGACAACTGAAGGGCTAACCTTATTTATTTCTCATCTCTAAGATTTCACTGCTTGATATTCAATTATTTTTTCCATTCTTTCTTATATTTTGTCTACTTCTTGGTTGTTTCAAGTGGAAAGCAAATGTGTTCCCTGTTCTTCAACTTGGCCAAGGCAGAAGCCCTAACACATTTTGACTGAGTGAAACTTGCAATTTCAAAAACATTTCCATTTTATCTAAAAAATATCAGTGTCTTATGTTTCAATCTAATATTATGCCATTTCCAAAGAATGTGAGAGATTCTGATTAAAAATCTACAATGAAAGTAGTTAAGACTTGTTTTTATTTTCAAATTGCTCAGAAGCTATCATAAATTCTTTTAAAAACATTTTGTTACCATATCATCCATACAGTCAAAAATTTTGTCTTATCTAATAGGTCAAGATATATAAGCATCAATCATTCCCTATGTATAAATTCTCTTCTATCTAGTTAAATTCACCAAATAATAACACATCTCATGACAAAGTTTCTCTGCACAAAGAATTGGGGCCACCGTCTCAACTTAGCTAGGCAGAAGGAATAGCATCTAATATATCAGGAAATCAACTTCTAATTATACAAATGAGACATCTATTTTTCTAGAAGCTTCCAAAATGAAAAAGTAAATTCATGTAAAAGATTTGTAATTATATATTAGAGAATTAGGAAGCAGATAATCAAGATAAAGAGAAACCTGTCAACAATCTATAATGGGACCCTTTACCCACCTTATTTTCTCATTATAGTCAACCTGCACACACCCCTATCTCATCCCAACCACAGGTATGGGTATGTGGGCATGTGACCTCTTTTTGGGTATCTATACATGAAAAAATTCCACTTTCTTAAAACATGGTAGATTATTTTATTAAGTAAAGTTAAATATGATTCTAATCCATATCAGTACAAGCCAAGAACTGTATTTAAATTTGAAATGTACTTTTTTTTGGCTATACCATGTAGAATCTTAATTCCCAGACCAGGGACTGAACCTGGGCCCTTGGCAGTGAAAGTGTGGAGTCCTAACCACTGTACTGCCAGGGAATTCCCAAAACATATTGTGTAAAAATTAAAAAGCCTCATTTAGAATTCATGCTCAGTGAAAAAAAGAAACAATGAAAAAAAAAAGGAATCTTCCCACATATGTATCTAAACTGTCATATATGTGAACATGTGTACCTAAACTGCCATACAGACACAAAAACAGATATAGGAAGAAATGATAACTAGGGGTTAAAATAGGTGAAAGTTTAGCATTGTATACTTTTTATACTCCCTGAATTATAAACCATGAGGATATAATTACCTACTCAAAACCAAATGTAAATAAAACAGGTGAAGAAATTAGACTAAATCACAATTAGAAATAAACCACCATCCTAAATGACTCCAAGTATATCCAAGTGTATTTTGCCTTTTCAAATTCATATATAGAATGAACTAAAACAGTTTCCCAAAATTTCTTAATAGGAATCTCTTCAGTCTTTAACAGATTTGGGGATCCAATATGATTTGCTGAATTAAGCTTTCTCAGAAAGACAATCATCTGCACCAAAAATATCCCCTGGTGGTTCTTATCAAAGATCGGCAAACTCTTAACTAAGGAGTAAGATTTATTTCCCAAAAGAACAACAACTTTGCAATTAGACAATCCTGGATTCATTTCTTGGCTTTTCCATTTACCTATGTGATCCGGGATAAGTTATTTGGACCCTTTGTGTCTGTTTCCTTATCTAGAAAATGGAATCTTTCCAAGGATGCTCTAAAGATTAATCTATATAAAGGGTGTGGGACATAATCTTTCTTATAATGCTTAATTTTATCTTGCTTCCTTAAAAAAAATACCTGTTATATAGATATCCAATAAATATTTGTTTTCTTTCCTCCCATACCCAAATTATACATATGTATGTATGTGTCCCACAAATATGTTGGGGTATATGTCAAATTTTAACAAAGTCGTTGTTGAAGCAGTATTTATTAACCACTAATCTTTTCAAAGACAAGCTTTAATATAAGTGTCATATTAGCTGACTTATTACAGACAAGTATGACAAGTTTCACTCACTTTTTAAAGAATACTCCCATCCTATCTTTTATATACACTTAACAAAATGAATTTAAAAATAACTACAATGTCATCTTATCTATTTTTTCTTAACCCAATTATAATATTCCTACAATAATTTCCCTCTCATAAAGCCCTCTAACAGTTGTACCTCTGTTATGTTTCTCTCTCGTAATGAAGCCAACTCATACGGATCCACAAAAAGCCCTGTTGGGATGTACTGTTTAATTAAGAGTCGGCAGGTCTGTAAGTCCTCAATGCTCTCTCCAAATTTCACTTTTGTTAACAGGTCTCTGTAAGACAAGTATGTTTTAAGTAAATATCTTCACTTAATTTTTTTTTTCTTAAGAATTCATTCAATTTTTAAACAAGTAATATAACAAGCTTATATTTAAATTAGTACAAATATTATATTTCAAATTAGTTTTTTAAAAGATCATAAAGTCAAATGAAATATTTATATCATATCAGAATCACTCATAAATTCACGTCATAGTCACAGTATCGTATTAGGGTGGAAACAGACAAACATCAATGGGAAAGGATGAAGTCCAGAAACAGACACACACTTTTTAAAAATAAAGGTGCCAATATAATTTTATGGGGAAAAGATTATCTTTTCAACAAACAGTGCTGAAACAACTGTGTACCTATATAGAAAAGACTGAACTGTGACCTCTACCTCATACCATACTACAAGTATTAATCTAAAATAGGTTATAAACTTAAATGTAGAATTGTCTCAGCTTTCTCTCTGGAGGCTTATTTTGGACCAAGTGCAGAAAAGGAGGTCCCAAGCACGGTGGTTTTGCTTAAGTGAGAAAACAGGGATAGAAGATAAGGGAGGCTTAAGCAGCTAGAAGTCACAGCACTATGTTCCAGAGGAAGTATCTTTGTACAAAGAGTTCTAGAAGTCTGAATTGGAGTCCCCTTGAATTTTTATTGAATACTAAAATAAACATGAGTAATATGTAACTCCACAAGACTGGACAAGGAATTACCAAGGAATTGAAAGATAAGAAATTCTGAAATTTCACAAAGACACTGCATTTCACCAACCAAAGGATAGAAACCAAAGAGTTCAGCAGAGATCCCACTGAGATAGAAAGTAGAATGGCGGTTGCCAGGGGCAGGTGGTTGGGGGGTGGGGATGAGGAGTTACTGTTAAGAGGTAGAGATTTCAGTTTTGTAAGATGAAGAGCAGTCTATGGAGAGTTAGTAATAATGATAACACAACAATGGGAATATCCTTAATGCCTCTAAAGTGTACAATTTAAAACAGTACAGCATATTTTATGTTACAGGTATTTTACCACAATTAAATAATAGTGTAAAAAAAAATGACTGATCAGAGCAAAAGTAACCCAACAATATATGGCAGGTTTATAACATTACAAAAAAGCATAAAGTTAGTTAACATATGGCAAGAACAGCATAAAGGGGAGGAGAAAGAAATGAACTATTCTGCTATAAGATTCATGCATTATTCTTAGTATGAAACAGTATTATCTGAAGGTAGTCTGTGATAAGTTAAAATTGTAAGCCCTAAAGCAACTAATTTTTTAAAAAGAGGTATAGTTAATAAGCCAAAAATGGAGATAAAATGGAATGATCAAAAAATATTTCATTTATCCAAAATAAAGTCAAGAAAAAAGAAAAAAGATTAGATGGTACAAATAGAAAAAAATATAGAAAAGAATAAGCAAGATGAGTAAATTTAAACCAAACCAACCAAATCTATATTAACACTAAAAGTATATGGTCTAATCACTCCAGTTAAAATATAGAGACTGACAAATTGGATGAAATAGCGACACAACTATATCCTGTCCACAAGAAATGGCAAATATAAACACAGATAAAAGTAGAAGGATGGGAAAATGTACACAAATATTAATAACAATACTATAGAGTAGCTCTAATAATACTGAAAAAGAAGACTTTAGGACAAGGAATATTGCCATGGATAAAGAAGAATACCACACAAAAATAAAAGGGTCAATCATCAAGAAAATATGACAAGAAAATAAAATATAATAATAATTTATATATAAAAGATAACTGTGTACATCCAATAACAGAGCTTCAAAGATTCCTGTATTTTACATCATAGTAAAAACTGGTAGCACTATAAGGACAAACAGACAAATCTACAATTACAGCAATACCCTTCTCTCAGTAATGGATAAAACAAGTAGAGAGAAAATCAGTAAAGACACGGAAAACATGAACAACCTTCCATTTAGTTGATCTAACTGACAATTATAGTAATAGAACATTCTAAGTGCAGAAGAAAAACTATATGCTGAGCATTAAAAAGAAGTCTCTAAAAGTTTAAAAGAACTGAAATCAAGCAGAATATGGTCTCTTAACAACTTGGCGTTAAATTGGGAATCAACAAGAGGAGGAGATACGGCTCCTCCAAGCCGCAGCCTCAGCCTCTCCTGTCCTTCAGACTCTGCCTGGGATCTGCTGCCAGGCAGCCTCAGCCTCTCCTGTCCTTCAGACTCTGCCTGGGATCTGCTGCCAGGCAGCCTTGGTCCCACAGACCTGCATGGATGTGCTCAGGTTTCTTTACCTCCAGAAAGAAAAACTGACACGCTGCAACCTGGAAATTGATGCAAGAGACTGAAATTAGGAACTTCTTTCAAATCTGAACATGGCTAATCAAGGAACAACAAAACCCAAGGGGTCAATACTGGAAATAAAATATGTCAGTTCCAACTAGTATTTCTGGGAGAGCCTGCTGTTGGCAAATTAAGCCTGGTGCTTCATTTTGTGAAGGGCCAACTTCATGATTTTCAAGAGAGTATCACTAAGGCTGTTTTTCTAAGCTGCATGAAATATGGGACATGGGATACAATTGGTCAAGAATGATTATCACAGCCTAGCAACAATTACTACAGAGGAGTACCGGCAGCCATTAGTTGCATATGATATTGTAAATGAGGAGTGCTTTGCAAGAACAAAAAACTAGGTTAAATTACTTCAGAGGGAAGTGAGTCCTAACACTGTCATAACTTTACCAGGAAAGTAGGTCGATCTAGAAAAAATGGGCTGAGATTTCCAGAAAGCGCAGTCCTGTGTAAATGACAAGGTATTCATGAAGACATCACCTCAAACAACAATGAATGTAAATAAAATATTCACAGTAATAGCTAAAAAGTTGCCAAGGAATGAACTACAGAATCCAGGACCAAATTCTTCCAGAGCAAGAACAGCAGCTCTTACTGAACCCATTACAGTCAACCAGGGGTCAGTGGTTAGGTAGAAAATTCTTCTGCTTTCTAAATGTTAGCAGGGGAATTGGAGCATTAAACAAGTTTAGTATGACTTATAATAGAGTCAAGTTTCTAATACAGAATTATTTTAAGTGTTTTGAACTTCATTTTTAATAACATGCATGTGTCCCTGACTAATATTTCAGAAACAGACAGAAGAATGAGAGCTGTGTGTTCACCTATTTCACTGGCACATTAGGGGGAATCATTTCTCATCACCAGAGACATAGACAAGTGACTGGACCCACAGTGAATCAGAATCCACAGTTCTATGAAAAAGATCTGGAACACTCCAGAAACATTCTTTATTTAGAAGTAGAGTCTAAAGAAACTTATACTTAGCCACAGTATTCAGGCTAACAGTAATTTTCCCTAGTATCTATATTTAAAGTGTATGTTCCACATTTTAACAAATTATTCAAAAGAAAATAGTCTCGTATCTTCAAGGGGAAAAAACGAACATCAATAAGCCTCTAAACTATAGCCAGACCTATTATTTTTCAAATGAAAAGAACAAATGTAAACCCATCTTGTTTTAGGAATATGAAAAATGATAAATGCATGTAATGAATCGTGTCCCCTCAGACATGTGAGCTTATCAACAAAACCGAAATAAACCAGGTGTCTGTGATTCTGTTTAATCACTGCTAGCCGTTACATGGGTTTTGTTGTTTAGTGGCAGAGAAGGAACTTTTGCCCCCACTGAGCATAACAGTCAATACAGTAACAATTACGAACATTCAAACTTATTTTAAAGTCCATCTTCAGCTGCGCTATAAGTAGGGTAATATATTGTAGTTTCCATGTTGTTCAGTTACTAAGTCATATCCGACTCTTTGCAACCCCACGAACTACAGCATTCCAGGTTTCCCTGTTGTTCACTACCTTCCGGAATTTGCTCAAACTCATGTCCATTGAATTAGTGATGTCATCCAACCATGTTTATTACTCTTTTGTAATACTTAAAGAGCTGCTTAAAAGTATGCAAATGTATAGTTACTAAAACAGTTAAATTTTTTGCTTTTCTCCCCCCTTGAAAGGAAAGGGCTGTTTTAATATTTTACTGGGAAAGACTGAGGTCAGGAGGAGAGGGGGGCAGCAGAGAATGAGATGGTTGGATGGCATCACCAACTCAATGGACATGAGTTTGAGCAAACTCAGGAGATAGTTAGGGACAGGAAGCCTGGCATGCTGTAGTCCATGGTGTCGCAAAGAGCTGGACATGACTTAGCGATGGAACAACAGTGAACATGCAACATCTTATCATCAGAAAAAACATATATTTTAAAAGACAGAGATCTTCAGGACCTCCCTCCAAGATGACATTCAATCAACCAAAACATGCTGGATGTATTAATCTTTGCAAAGTTATTCACCTGTATTACCTTCTAGTTCACAGTCTTCATTTTGCTCACAAATAGAACACATAAATTTCACCAAAAGACTTGTAGAAAATCAAATATACTACAACTATAGTATCCTCTGATCCACTTATCCAGTAACTCTATAAAAGAAATAGAAAGTGAAAGTCGCTCAGTCAATGTCCAACTCTTTGCAAGCCCATGGACTATAAGTACATGGAATTCTCCAGGCCAGAATACAGTTCCCAGAGACCAACAATTTCTATCCTGTGCTGCCAAACCACCATTTTAGTAATCTGGCCTAGAATTCTGCCCAGAATCTAGAACAGCTAACTTCCAGATTAACCAAAGATTATAAACAAGTTCAGCAATGGTTTAAGCAAGTTCTCCTACTTCAAAGAGATATAATTCAACAGAGAGGGGAGACTCTAAATTAATTTACAGTCTTAAAGGCCCTTTTATACAATTTCCCACTACTAATAACTGCTTGACCTTTCCAAAGTGGGAATAAGTTTTCTTGACCAAGAAGACAGAAATAAGAGGGACACAAATTCTACCTTCTATGATATGTTAATATTTCCTCATCCACCCCCTCAGCAAGACTATACCTGCTAAAAATATAACTAAAAACAAAACATAAAAAAGGCTTTTTTTAAAAAAAACATGATTGTTGGCATTTTCTGAAGGTCTCAAATAACTGAGATTTCTAGTTTCTGAAGCTATTCTCGTGGGTTATGTCACTCTTCGTTGTTGCTTTTAATACTGCTTTTTATCCTCAGTACTTAGAAATGGACAGCTACTTTTGTTGTCCTGATAGTCTCTTCAAGTACTTCTTTCTTTTTCCTTTCTGGAATCAGTTATCTCTCGTTCCTCTTGAAGATACATCCCAATTATGTTAAAGAAAGAATTTATACATACTTGGCATAATCACCCTGATATTGCTTAAAATGTATCGGGAACTCTTATCAAAAACTTCCTTTCAGAAGTGAATTCTCTCCCAAAAGCAGTTTTATACTTTATAGTTACATCTCTTCTTTGAAACTATATTGCCCAGATTGATCACCTATCTCAATTACTAACAATAGGAGCTAACATTTCCTGAGTATGTGCTATATGACAAGCACTACATTAAGGAACTTGCCTCATATTCTCTGATCTAATCCTCACAACCCTAAAAAGGAAATACTTTCATTATCTAATTTCATCAATAAGGTAACAAAGACTTAAGTAACTTGACTACGGGTACACATATACTAAATAATAGAGCTACATTGTTAGTCCAAATTTATTTGAATTAAAAACAAGCGAACAAACAGAAAAACCAAGTTCTTTCTACTATACCTCCTAGCCATTCAAATGTAGCCTAAAGTTGAAGAGTGAGGAGAGTGAGGTATTTTAGTTTAAAGTGATGTATAAAATGATTTAAAAATCATTTTAAATCATAAAATGATTTAAAAATAAATGTATCAGAATTTATAAATCAAATATCTGAGAATAACTTCAAAGTAACCACTTTGAGGGGCTTTAAAGTTTGGGAATCTCTTATGGAACAGCTTCCACAACTTTTTACCAGTCTTTTAAATATCTTCAATATTGGCAATATTCATATTTGAGAATAGTTTCTATCTTGGAAATAGTTTCGGCTTTGGAACCAAGTTTTGTAAATCAGAAATGATGATTTAGGGTGGTATCTTAGTACATGAGACTATGGCTTTGGAATCTGATAGTCCTAAATTTCCATCAGAGCTCTACCACTCTAAACTCTACTTAAAGTCCCTGAGCCCTAGTTCCCTCATCTGAAATACAAGAAAGGTATCATCTACCTTACAACCATTATGAAGATTAAATGGAATATGTATATAAGCTTCTGTCTATATAAATAATAGATATGTACAGTAAATAATAAATGTTTGTTTTCTCCTCCTCTTCTCCACTGTTATTTTAATCATTGTTTCAAACTATGAACTGCTTATCCATCAGTTATAACTTTAAGAATGCAAGTGATTTTTTCAGTTTATCCATTTTTCAGCTATCAATTTTAGGTTTTAACTACATGAAATTGTATTTTGATATAAGTCAATAGGCAACTTACCTGTGGAAACCATCTTTCAAAACTTCTTGTCTCAAAATAATTTCAGAACAAGTGGCCTTTATGCCTATAAGAATGAAAAGACTTTTTTTTAATAAAATGAGCACTCAATGAAAGAATATTTAAATAATTAGAAAATAATTATTTGAATAGACTTTAACTGATTGGAAAATCTAACCAACCTAAAACAAAACAAACACCCTTAAAACTTAAGCAATTTGTGCTACATATAAATCTATTTCCAGTGTAGCATAGGGGTTAAAAGCTTTGACTTTGGTGTTAGACTGGCTAATTTCAAACAACAGTCTGTCACTTAATAGCTGTGTGACGTTGAAGAAGACATTTTCTCTCTTTGCTAGTTGTCATGAGAATTTAATATATGCAGAAGCACTTGGAACAGGGTCAACCACAGAGCACCCACTCTGTGTAACTGTTTGTTATTTATATTACTTTATTCAGGTGATCACTGGACATCAAAAAGAACAGAACGGCGAAAGAGCCAGGAAACCTCAATTTTAATCCTAGCTCACTGAACCTGAGTATCAGATACAAGTTGGCAACTTCTATATTCTATCAATCACAAGTAGAAAAAAGAAGGTACATTTATGCAGTGAGAAGGTTTAAAGAAAAAATAAAAACTGGAGGCTTTTCAAAGGTTCAAAGGGTTCTTTTATAAACTTAGAATAACTCGAAATTTCACTAATCTGGCTCCATGCAGAACTTACATATTAAAACTGTTACTCAGCATCAGTTTCATAAAATTTAAAAATTCAGCTACTAATGATTACCAAATCACCCAGGCACCTTGCTATGGAATTTTACTCCATTTTGAAAAGCTGGAAATGTGTGAGAACATCAAAACAAACACACAGAAAAACCATACACTATTGTATGTTGTGAATTCATCAGATGTATTCCTGAGAAGACTCCCAAAAAATGAAGTGGAAAGGAAACATTTGAAATAATACCGAAGAGGGAAGGAAGAGGGGAACTATGAAAGATTTGGGAGGGGGGTTCAGGATGGGGAACACATGTATATCCATGGCAGATTCACGTTGATGTATGGCAAAACCAATACAATATTGTAAAGTAATTAGCCTCCAATTAAAATAAATAAATTTATTTAAAAATTTATTAAATAATACTTATATGACAGATTCTCTACTTGGGGTTTTCACACGTATTTTAACTTTCATGATCTAGAGAACTAGGCCAGCAAAATTACTGCCATTGGTACACAGGAGTAAAGTGAAGCCACTCAGTCGTGTCCGACTCTCTGTGACCCCATGGACTGTAGCCTACCAAGTTCCTTTGTCCATGGGATTTTCCAGGCAAGAATACTGGAGTGGGTTGCCATTTCCCTCTCCAACAGAGGAGTAAACTCTGACATAAATACTAACTGTTTAGGTCATACAACTAGGTAAGTCACTGATTAGAAGTAAAATTTGCCTGACTTTTAAAGCCTAAGTTATTTCAGCTCTTCTTGCTATTTAACAAAATCCTTAATTACTTTGGAAAAGCATATCTCATCCTTTCCCAAACAAATAACTAATAGAATATCTCTTGTAAAAATTCAGACATTTCTTCAATATTTAATTTTAACAGAGGTGGGGGAAGGGTTTATATCTGCCTATAAATTAAACTAGAAAAAAGGTCGGATTAACAGACTTAAATTCTATGGAGTAGACTAGAGAATGGTAAATTTCATTTATCTTGGGATGATAGAAAAGCTAATTTACAAAGAGTATAGCAAATACTAGATACTAGATTATTTATGATTTTTAAGGCAAAGGTACCATTTTCAAAATGAATTTGTTTATCTGAATTCACCTTCAAGATTTTTACTCTTAAATTTTACCTACTTCGTTTTTGCGGCCTGAATTGGCTCTGGAAATTGACCCCCTTTACAAATTGCTGTAAAGTCTTTAGTTATCAATAAGCCCAGTTGTTTGCAAATTATTTTTCACCTAATAATTCCTTCTTCAAATAAATTTGAGAACCTAATATATAAACACACAAAAGCAGAACTGCACTGATTGACAGATACTAATCTAATATCCTGTGGTTTTTTTTGGGGGGGGGTTGTTTTTTTAATTTAATTTTATTTATTTATTTACGGCTGCACTGGGTCTTCGCTGCTGTGCACGAGCATTCTCTAATTGCAGTCGAGCAGAGGCTGCTCTTCCTTGTGGTGCGCAGGCTTCTCACCATGCATGTTTCAGTAGTTGTGGCATAAGGCCTCAGTCGCCCCTTGGCATGTGGGATCTTTCCAGACCAGGGATTGAACCCGTGTCCCCTGCATTGGCAGGTGGATTCTTAACCACTAGACCACCAGAGGAGAAGCCCAATATCCTGGTTTTAAAGACAGTTTCCGTACGCCTGGTGTGTGTGTGCACTGACTTTTCTTCCCCTATCAAACGTTATCACTTTATTGTAACTACTACTGCACTTACCCATCTCCCCTACTACACTGCAAGCTCTACGAGGGCTGGATTCACAGCACCAGCACAGCACTTCTGCCCACGAACTTGAGCACAAAGTGAATCGACTCGCTCTCCCAGCCCGGAGTCATAAAGAAACCCTAGCCCAATCCAGTTTATTATCAAACATGTTTGTAAAACAAAATTAGTCGTCCTCCCCGTCCCACGCTCCCCAAGTGTAGGTATTCTAGATTGGGGTTCTCACACCTCACAGGGCACTTAGGCTTTGTTGGTCCCGCAGTGGTCAGAAGCCTCATGCATCCCAAGAGCACCCCAAAATGCTTCACGGCTGTACTTCACAACGTTTTAGTAATAGTGCTGCCAGTCCCTCCTCAGAAAGACAAGCCTTCCTCTCCAGAAACCAGGACTGGTCACAAAGAATGAAGGCGGGGGCGGTGGGAAGTGCAGGAATTTGCAGCCTTTGTTTTTTATCTTCTGCTACTCACCCTACTTCCCTGTGGCTCAGACGGTAAAGCGTCTGACTACAATGCGGGAGGAGAAGGCAATGGCACCCCACTCCAGTACTCTTGCCTGGAAAATCCCATGGATGGAGGAGTCTGGTAGGCTTCAGTCCGTGGGGTCGCTAAGTCAGACCTGACTGAGCGACTTCCCTTTCACCTTTCACTTTCATGCATTGGAGAAGGAAATGGCAACCCACTCCAGCACTCTTGCCTGGAGAGTCCCAGGGACGGGGGAGCCTGGTGGGCTGCCGTCTATGGGGTCGCACAGAGTCGGACACGACTGAAGTGACTTAGCACAATGCGGGAAAGCCAAGTTCGATCCCTGGGTAGGGAAGGTCCCCTGGAGAAGGAAATGGCAACCCACTCCAGTATGCTTGCATGGAAAATCCCATGGATGGAGGAGCCTGGTGGGATATAGTCCATGGGGTCGCAAAGAGTCGGAGTTCACTTCACGTTCACTCACCCCACGGTACGGTTCTAGGGTCGTGAGAAGCACGTTTGCAAAGGGAGGAACTGAGAGGTCTTGGGAACCTCGAGTGCTCCCCACCCTCTCAGACCTTAACCCCGCCCGACTTCCGAGGCCCAGCTCCGCCCCTTACCGGCAACGAAGTGGGTGCTGTTGAATGTTGTAGCTGGCGAGCAGGTGAACCCAACCGCCTCCCAGAGAAGCAGCCAGGCCACTGCCCTGACGGCCACCGCTGGGGCAGCCAGGACGCCGAAGAACGCGCGCCCCAGAAGAGCACGCGGGGATAAAATGCGATCGGAGGAACGTGCACAAGGTTCACACCGCTCCTAGAGCGCACTGTCACGGAGTTTGGGACCCGGAAGAAAGATTCGCTGCGCGCACGCCTGCAGTCCTGCAGTTTCCCGGTTCCCGCCCCTAAATGTTCCGGGAGAGCGGTAGGCCGCCGTCCAGCACCTCGTCGCCCCGCCCCTCGCCCTCACGGTCGGGGGCGGAGCGAGAAGTGGCGCAAGCGCAGTGACGTGCACTAGGGCTGTTGGTCTGGGGACAGCTCCATGGACCCCGAGTCTGACAGAGAGCCCCGCACGCTGTCCTGGGAACCGCCTAGCCGAGCTCCCGGCATTCTCTTCCACTTCCAGGTATTTGCCGATGCGATCTTCCTGACTGAGAATTCACCCTACAGTCACGTTTGCGAAGCTGTGGCTGTCGTCTTTTTCTGCAGCGCCAGGCTTTGCCTGGCCTTAAAGTGAAGTTAAGTGCTCCTAGGTGCACTGCGGTTGGTGAACAGGCTTTAGACATTGACCTGCAGAAGGTGCATTTTCTGTACTTATAAGAAAGTCAGCCTTGCACTAGTGGGGAGCATGGTTAGGGAGAGGATCGTCTACCTGATGGCAAAATCCGTACATTCTTAGATGCTGTGGGCGATGCTTGGCAAGATATGCCAGTCATTGATCCCTGGGGAGGAAAGTATTAATGTCTAGAAGAAAAACTTGGTAAATGTGTCGTCTGTCTTCATGAATTGAATATGTAAGCAGACCTGGAGAGTATCAGGTGTAGATTGGAGCAGAACGGAGGGCCCTAGGATGAATGTCTTAAAGGCGAGAGATGTCAGAGCTCATTCGCTTCAGTCGTGTCCGATTCTGCGGTCCCATGGACTGTAGCCCGTCAGTTTCCTCTGTCCATGGGATTCTCCAGGAAGGAATACTGGAGTGGGTTGCCATTTCCTTCTCCAGGGGATCTTCCCGACCCAGGGATCGAATCCGTGTCTCCTGTGTCTTCGCATTGGCAGGAAGGTTCTTTACCACTAGTGCCACCTGGATACTACCTAAAATTCAATATAGCAATATAAGCATGCTGTTAAAAAATATAGAGGTAGATTTTGGAAGAAACATTTAAAAGAATTGAAACTGATTACCTATGGAAAGGGGACAGGGAGAGGACATCAGTTCTTTGTTATGAGCCTCATAAAATTGTTACATTTAAACAGAATACAAACAATACTTTAGTAAAAATAAAAGTTTAATTTTAAAAAGAAAAGACTGTAGTCATAAAACTTCATTATTGAGCATAACTTTCATGCATTATTTATTAATACAGGCACATGAGTGTGTGGAATTTATATTCTGCTCACTAGAATCTTCTAGAAAGTTTACTAACAAATTTTAGTGAGGCAAACTGGGAGAAGTATTTGTTTAAAAAAGGAAAGAAAGGAAAGAGATGGAGAAGAAGGAGGAGGAGAAGGAAAAGAAGAAAGAAGGAGTGGGATGGGATCACTGAATCAAATCAGAGACAGAACACAATAATTTGACAAAGCTGTTCTTTATATATGATCCATTTCCTAAGAGTAAAAATTCTCAGTCCAACAGTAAGAGCTGAATAATATAGATTATGGTATATCCATAGAATAAAACATTTGCAGTTACAACTTTGCATTTTTGAATGACATTAAGTTTGCATTTAAAGACAAAATTACATGGGTTGTTAAATTTAAAAGACAGGACATAGAAAAGAATGAAATAATGCCATTTGAAGCAACATGGATGGACCTAGAGATTATCATACTAAGTGAAGTAAGAAAAGAAAGGCATACCATGTGCATGTGAAATCTAAAGTATGACACAAATGAACTTATCTACAAAACAGAAACAGACTCACAGACATAGAGAACGAATTTGTGGTTGCAAAGAGGGAAGGGGTTTGGGGGAGAGATGATTGGGAGTTTGAGATTAGCAGTTGCAAACTGTCATATATAACATGGGTAATAAGGTCCTACTGTATAGCACAAGGAACTATAGTCAATATCCTGTGATAAACCATAATGGAAAAGAATATTAAAAAAATGTGTATATATATTTATAACTGAGTCATTTTGCTATATAGCAGAAATTAACACAACATTGTAAATCCACTCTGGTGGCTCAGAGGGCAAAGCATCTGCCTGCAATCTGGGAGACCTGGTTCGATCCCTGGGTGGGGAAGATTCCCCTGGAGAAGGAAATGGCACCCACTTCAGTATTCTTGCATGGAAAACCCCATGGATGGAGAAGCCTGATGGGCTACAGTCTGTGGAGTCGCAAAGAGTTGGACACAACTGAGCGACTTCACTTTTAGCAAAATAAATTTTTTTTTAATTTAAAAGGCAGGAAATAGTATGTATCAATGTAAAAACATACTAAAACTGTGCCTAGAAAAAAGACTGGAAGGAATCAGGGATGATTATTATTTTGTATGTTTCTTCCTCCCCCCTCCCAACTCTACAATAAATATCTATTAAGTAATCCTGTTTCTATTGTGATTCTCTGGCAGAACTGAATTTATGAAGGTATCATCCCTTTGCTACTTTACTTCTAGATTCTTTGACATTTGCAAATCTTCCTGAGAATACCATAGTCACATCTAAAGCATTCTCTATAATTAAATATATTTTTGCATTGAGAGCAGGGAAGAGGAATGAAAAATATTAACCTTTAAAATGAATTTTTTTTTAATTTTTATTTTTTACTTTATTTTACTTTACAATACTGTATTGGTTTTGCCATACATTGACACGAATCCGTGTCGGGTGTACATGAGTTCCCAATCCTGAACCACCCCCCACCACCTCCCACCCCATATCAACTCTCTGGATCATCCCCGTGCACCAGTCCCAAGTATCCTGTATCCTGTATCAAACATAGACATGCGATTCATTTCTTACATGATAGTATACATGTTTCAGTGCCATTCTCCTGAATCCTCCCACCCTCTCCCTCTCCCTCAGAGTCCAAAAGTCCGTTCTATTCATCTGTTAAAATGACTTTCTCTTGTAACTGAAAAAGCATCATGTAGTGAGACAAATAAGTTGAAATAAAAGCCATATAAACTTTATTGCCTTGAAAATGTGAAGGCTGATTCTGCATCGGGTCTGCCTTCTTGATCAGACTTCTAGACTGTCAACACTTAGAGAATGTACAGGATACACTGAATCAGACAATGGAATACCTAATCCAGATATTGTGTTGGGCATAGTGTGGTGAACTTTGGAATGTTTCCTGCCCTCAAGGAGCATACAGAATAGAAGAGAAAAAGATAAGTGATTAAATAAGTAGTTACCAAAAACTCAATGAGGAAAAAAAAAAAAAGCAAGAAACTCAATGAAGGACTTCTCTGCCAGTTCAGTGGTTAAGAATGTGCCTTCTAATGCAGGAAATGCAAGTTTGCTCCCTGGTCAGGGAACTTAAGAGCCTCCACACCTGTGCACTGCAGCTAAGAGAGGCCCAGACACTGCAATGAAGACCCAGCGCAGTGAAAACAAAACAAACAAAAACACCTCAATGAGTAGAATGACTGGGGAAGTACAGGAGGGGGAAGTCTGGTCTGGGGAACCTCTCAGGACATAATGTATTTAAAAGATTTTAAAAACTCTTAGTACCTTGACATTGAGGGTGCTTGTACATACTTGTTTAATTGGTAAACAAAAAAAGATCCTGTAAGTTGATTCTTGGGCTGAGTTAGGGGTTCCTACAGTCTTTGGTTAAAAGTACAGCGCACTAAGATATCCAAACTGAATTGCATTTTAGGCTCATGTGTAAACCAGCCTACATCCCTCAGCGAACTGGGGATTCTACAGATTAAGGATAACTCAGGGCCAAACTGAACTTTCAAGATAGCTCTTGAAATACTGAGCTTGAACTGTCCATGTATCTCCAGAACTGAACTAGAGCCATATTTACTGGGGAGGAAAAGCAGGGAGGGATGTGATTTACCCAACACTTAACTTTTTTTCCCCTTTAGCAGGAAGTCATTATGTGACTAACACATTGTCATCAGATTTCCTCTGATTTACCGTGAAGTGTATGTAAGAATGATGTGCACTGCCAAAAAATGTGGAATTAGGTTCCAGCCTCCGGCTATTATCTTAATCTATGAGAATGAAATGAAAGGGAAAAGTCGCCAGCGCATCATGCCAGTCCGAAACTTTTCCAAGTATTCAGGTATCTTATGTTTTATCTTGCCTCTTATCATAACTATTATGAGTCAGTCTCATGTAATGGAGTGATATGGCCTCAGTTAGACAGAGCAAGGTTCAAGTCATGATTGTCAGGGTGGGTGTGTAAATTTGACTAAATTACTTAATCTTGGTGAGCATCCATTTCCTAATCTGTTAAAGGAAATTTTATCAGGTCAGCTACTGCTGCTGATGCTGTCACTTCAGTCATGGCCAACTCTGTGCAGCCCCATAGACGGCAGCCCACCAGGCTCCTCCATCCCTGGGAGGAGGTTAAATGAGATAGCCCACCAGGCTCCTCCATCCCTGGGAGGAGGTTAAATGAGAAGTCCTTCATTGAGTTTCCCTTCTCCTCCTCCAAATGTGTTTTTTAATTTGTAGTCTTGATATTTCCTTAGTACCAATTCTAATATCTAAAGCTGTAATACTACTTTTTCTTCTCAGACATTTTCTTCAGTTGGAAGTACTTAACATCTCCTCAAAGTGATTATAAGTTACAGAAATAAAAAATATGTCGATCCTTCCCCCATTACACTCAAAGCTGGATGTAAAGAAATAGGTCTGTAACTTAATTCATTCCAAAAAGCCATGTAGCTACTTGACTATAATGATAGGTAATGCTTTCAGTAATTTGTGGGGCCTCAGTAGTCTGTGGTGTTGTGTGTGGTATAATAGTTTTGTTTCTCACTCCTAGATTGCAGCAGAGCTGCTGAACAATTAAAGAATAATCCACGACACAAGGGTTACCTGGAACAGGTATCCCTGAAGCAGCTGGAAAAATTATTCAGCTTTTTACGAGGTAACTTGTGGGGGCAGAGTCTGGCAGAAACAATGGAACAGATTAAACGGGAAACAACCATTGATCCTGAGGAAGACCTGAACAAACTAGATGACAAAGAACTTGCCAAAAGGAAGAGCATCATGGATGAACTTTTTGAGAAAAATCAGAAGAAGAAGGATGATCCAAATTTTGTCTATGATATTGAAGTGGAGTTCCCACAGGATGAACAGCTACAGTCCTGTGGCTGGGACACAGAGTCAGCTGAAGAGTTCTGAAAACCAAAAACTGGGGAAAAAAATTATTGAGTAGTAGAAAATGCATATTTATACAAGACCATAGACTGACTGTAGAAAAATCTGTAAAGAACACTGTACGGATTAGGTCACATTTGGATTGACAGTGTTACTTTTCCAAACCAGGATATATATAGCATCTACTATGTAGGTGCATGTGGAATATAGGAAAACAAAATATAGGGATCTGCCTTTAAAGAGCTTACAGTCTAATTGGAAGATAAGTCAAAAGCTTGTGAAAAGCTAATTTAATGGTATTAGGCGGCAAAAAGATTAGTTCCAAATGCTTGATAAAGAGGATCAGAACCTAGATTACTGTAAGGTAGAATAGTCAGGAAGGACTTTGTCCTTCAGTGGCAAAATGGTATTTTGCTGGCCCTTGAAATGGTAGTATTTGGATAGAAGCTTAGGTAGGATTCCTGATTAGAGAAATTGGGAGGAAAAAAAGAGGGATGTTGTGGGAGATTGGGAAAGACATAGGAATTAGAACATTTTATTTGAGGAACAGTAAGCAAATTATAATGTGATAATATTGGAGGACATGATGATTACTAGGGGATTATCCTAGTATATATTATCTTTATATGTATTTAACTCTGTAGTAGATGAGAACCCCTGTAGAATGCTCTGTAGTTGCAAATGGATATAATTTGATGGACAGCAGGGGAATTCTGGTCCCTCTCCCTGCCCTAGTATCAGGAAATATACACTCAAGACATTCTGAAACCTGAACCTCTTCTCATAAATAAGAAGTTTGTTCATAAAATGGGAAATCTACCCATAATAAATGAACATAAGTACTGCCAGTTTAGGCCTGTTCATGAGTTTGTATCTACAAAGAGAATATCTTTGTTGTACACGGTTATACATGTATAGATACATCTTTCTTCATATTAGAATATTATTTAATTGGTAGAAATCCTCTGTTTTCTGCAATGAAATTAGTACTCATTAAATAAAGTTGTAAAAATTACTCTTTCTACCTGTCCATCTCTACTCTCTTGAGCATTAAAAGTCTCATTAAAAAGACATTCTTATAGTTGTATCACCAAGGATTTAAGATGACCATGTCTCAAATGTTTATTTGCCAAAGGTAGCAAAAAAGCTTTCAGAGCTGGAGATCCTACCATAACTGCGTATTACTTCACTGTGTAGATATAGATATCTACTTCAAAAGTTGGCCTTGGATTGTTTTCCCCTTTCACTATTATGAATAGTAGCACAGTAAAAAACCTTGTACATTCCCCATCTTGCAGAACTGTAAATGACGCCTGGAGGGGAACTGCTGGATTTGTGCATCCAGAATTTTAATAGATACTGCTAGATTGTCTGCCAGAGTCCCATTCATTCAGTCAGTACTTAATGAGCACCTACAACATGCTGAGCCTCTACTGTTCAAGAGTCTGGGGGTGCAGCCTTTGATAAACTTTACAGTCTGCTTGGAGGGGAGAAACAATAAACATACATAGAATAATGTTATATGATACCTGCTCAGAGTTAAAAACAGAGTAAAAAGAGAATGATGGTATGGGTGCTGCTGTTTTTGACAGGGACTTCAGAGAAGGCCTCACTGAAGAGGTGACATTTGAGCAAAGGCTTGAAGCAGGTAAGGAAAAATTGATGTGCATATCAGGGGTAGTGGAAAATGGGAAGTACATAGGTCCCCAAGGCTAGAGTGTGCTTGATATATTTGAGGAAGTATAAAGAGGCCAGTGTGGTTAAAACGGATTGAGCAAAAGAAAAATGGTAGAAGATGAGGTAGAGTGTATTTTATGAATGCACAGTAAATACATTTTAGTAGTAAGGTTGTAGCAGTTTAAACTATTAGCAGTACATAAGAGTACCTATTTTCCCCACATGCTCATCGAAAGAGTTATCATACTTGATCTTTGTCAGTTTTATAATTTAAAAATGGTATTTCCATAGTTTTATTTTGCATTGCTTTTATTATGAGTGAGACTGAGTGACTTCATACACTATGAGATAAGCCTTTTTTAAATGAAATAAAAAATGTTACGTCCACTCATTTTTCTGTTGGACTACTGGTCTTTTCTTATGGATTGGTAAAAAGTTATTTATCAAGGAAAATAGTCCATGATCTATGATATGAGTTGCAGATATTTCCACCTTGTCACATGTTTCTTTTTCCACTTTGTTTATGATATTTTTTCCTGAAAGAATTTTTCAAGTCCGATCAATATTTTTCTGTATGCTTCTGCATTTTGTGTCATATTTTAAAAGGAATTTTTCACTCTAAGACTTTTTGTTTTAATCCCATGATTTTTTCTATACAAGAATTAATTTTGCTGTAAAATGTGACATTACTTTTTTCCAGGTACCTATCCAACTATACCAACACCATTATCTAGTGAATTACCTATCTTTCCCTACACTGACTTGAAATGCATCCTTTATCATATGCTAGGGGCTTCCCAGGTGGCGCAGTGGTAAAGAATCCGCCTGTTGAAACAGGAGACACGAGATGTGTGCCCAATCCCTGGGTCAGGAAGATCCCTTGGAGGAAAAAATGGTAATTCACTCCAGTATTCGTACCTGGAAAATCCTCCAGATGGAGGAACCTGGCAGGACTGGGGTCCATGGGGTCACGAAGAGTCAGACAGGACTGAGTGACTGAGCAGACACATCATATACTAAGGTTTCATATGTATCAAAATAATTACCTTTTGATTATGTTACTGTCTTCTGCCTCACATTTCCCAGTCCATGTTTTGGGTTTTTTTATGCTTGTGGAGCACAGCTCCTATATTCACTAAATTGAGAGCATTAGAAAAGTACAAAATGAGCTACAACTTTTACCTTTGAGTTGTTAACATAGTCCAACCCAAGCAACAAAACTAACGCGTGTACAGCAGAGGACTGTAACTGGGGCAGGAGGGGGAGATCACATGAGCCGAGGAGTTACAGGTTGTTTTCCTCCATGTATCTTGTTCGAAGCTAATTCTTCTACTGAGTTCTTTTAAGTGTTTTTCCATTATAAAGTTAATACATATTCACTATCTTACATTTTTAGACAAATACCAGAGTGTAAAAGTGAAATAAGAATATTTTTCCCCACTTTCTCTTAATTCCCACTCTGCAGAGAAATTAGCTTTTCTAAAGGGTTCTGGATTCCATCTTCTCTTATGAGCTGGCTTCATCAATTATTCTTTCTCTCTCTCTGCCTCTTTCTCATTTTCAGCTTCATTCTCTGCTGGCTTCCTCTGCAGTCTATAAACATACACAAGCCTCCAACACATTAAAAGAAGACATATCACCTTGTCTCTCTTTATCTAATACAGTATGTAACCAAATTTTAGCTCATTTAGCTTGTTAAATAAATCTAACCCCACCCCAGTCCCTTTCAGTGCTGATCTGGCTCTAATCTTACTGTAGACTGGTCCATTTTGACTGGTATGATACTTCATTATAGCTTTGATTTGCATTTCTCTAATAATTTGTGATGTTAAGCATCTTTTCAAGTGCTTTTTGACCATCTGTCTTCTCTGGAGAATTGTCTTTTTAGAGTCTTGAAGAACTTCCACAGAGTAAATACTCAAAAAGTGTTTATTGCATGAATGAATTTATTCCATCCCTTCTCCAACCTTTTTCAATCTCCATCTCTATTTGGGTTTGATGAAATTTTGCACTTATCTTTGACCCTTCTTGTTCATTCTTAGAACACATGAACTGTAAATATTGATTCTGTTCTATTCCCTATTTTTTAAACAGCTTTACTGAGGTTTAACTTATTTATTTCAATATACATACCATAGAATTCACTTGTTTTTTTATTTGTGGGAAATAAGATCCCACTACACAGCACGAGGGATATTATTTCCTTGGCCAGGGATCAAACCCATGTCCCCTGCAGTGGAAGCATGGATTCTTAACTGTTGGACAGCCAAGGAAGTCCCAAAATTCACCTGTTTTTAAGTCCACAAAATCAGATATTTTGAAGACATGTCTATGAAGATCTTTTAAAAACTGGATTGTCTCTCTTATTAATGAGTTGTAAGAGCTCTTTATATACACTGAATACAAGTTCTTTTTCAGATATAGGACATGCAGATATTTTTCTGTGGATTTTTTAAAATGTATCACTGTTGTCTTTGAAGCAAAAAACTTAAATTTTCGATGAAGTCAAATATATCAGTTTTTTTCTTTTATAGGTTTTATTTTTGGTGTCAATTCTAAGAACACTTTGCCTAACCTAACTGTTATGAACTGAATGTTGAATGAACTGAATGATTCTGCTTTTCCAAAATTAATTTGTTGAAACTCTACCCCTCAATGTGATAATATTAGGAGGTGGGGCCTTTGGGGGAGGTGATAATGATTAGATGAAGTCGTAAGGGTGAAGCTGTCACGAATGGATTAGTGACCTGAAAAGAGTCAGAAGAGAGCTTGCTTGCTCTGCTCTGTTCTCCACCATGTGAAGATATTATAAGAAGTTGACAGTCTGCAAACTGGAGGAGGGTTCTCGCCAGAAACTGAACATTCTGACACCCTGGTCTTGGACAATGTACACAATGAAGTATCACACCAGTCAAAATGGACCAGTGAAAAAATCTACAAACAATAAATGCTGGAGAAGACTTGGGAAAAGGGAACTCTCTAGTACTGCTGGTAGAAATGTAAATTGGCACAGCCACTATAGGGAGGTTCCTTAAAAAACTAAAAATAGAGCTACCATGTGATCCTGCAATCCCACTCCTGGGCATATATCTGAAGAAAATCCTAATCTGATAAGATATTTGCATCCCAATGTTCATTGCAGCACTATCTACAATAGCCAGGATATGAAAGCCGCCTAAATGTCCATCAACAGAGGAATGGATGGTGTTGTACACCATTTGCAGCAACATGAATGGAACTAGAGACTGTCATATTGAGTGAAGTAAGTCAGAGAAAGACAAATATCATATGGTATAGCTTATATGTGAAATCTAAAAAAAAAAAGTGCAAATGAACATATTAAAAAACAGAAAGAGAGTCACAGACATAGGGAAAAAACTTACGGTTACTTGGGGGAAAGTGGATGGGGGGGAGGATAAATTGAGAGTTTCAGATTGAAATATATACACTCTTATATATAAAATAGATAACTAATAAGGACCACCATATAGCACAGGGAACTCTGTTCAATACTCTGTCATGACCTATACGGGAAAATTATTTTTTAAAGAGTGGAGACATATATGTTTAACTGATTCACTTTGCTGTGCATCTGAAACTAACACAACATGGTAAATCAACTATAACACAATAAAAAATTTAAAAAATAAAGAAAAGGGAAGACTAAGAGAGAAGACTGGTGATAGGGCAGTTATGAAACCAGGGGCAGGTTCATGATTTCAGTCTTCTTAATGAGCCAGGCAGAGCCATCAGATTATAGTGAGACTGAGGAGAAGCTGGGATAAGAGTAAGTAGTTACGGTGAATTAATCCATAATCCATCTAAGAAAGAAATGGAAAATTTTATTTGAACCAAACTCAGGGTTATAACCTGGGAAACAGTCTCTCAGAGAGATCTGAGAACTGTCTGGAAGAGTAAGCGGGGAGGTCAGTACACATTTACTTTTGGTGAAGGGGGTATCTTTTACCCCGAATTCCTTTCAAGGAGTACTGTAGGTCAGCGACTGCAGTGGTTAAGGACTTGATTCTCGAACTTGACAGTGGGCAACATTCTTTATTTTATGATCACTTCCCTTTCAGTCTTAATTTTTTTTAATATATTTTATTTATTTTATTTGGTTGCATTGAGTCTTAGTTACAGCATGTGAGATCTAGTTCCCTGACCAGCGATTGAACCCAGGCCTCTCCATTGGGAGCACAGAATCTTAGCCACTGGACCACCCGGGAAATCCCCAGACAATTTTAACCAAGATTTGGGAGGCATTTTGTGACCAGTTCATTCTAGGGCACTAGGAATGCTCATTTCCAGGTTGGGTGAGGATTTCATTGATAGGCTACTCAAAGTGCTGTTACTGGACTAGGCCCTGTTAATGAAATAGCCCAAAGCCTCCGGATTGCCTGTCTTTCTAGTCTATTACGGTCCAGGGAATGGCTCCCTCTTGTTACTTCTTCCCATATCTAGAGCTACACTATTATAATCACTGGTCTTATAGGAGTATATATTTGTCAGTCATTTCAGGTCACTTGGGCATCATTTTTATCTGAAGCTCAGTCACACATTTGATAATGCAAGAAATAATCTTGTAATATAGGCAGAATATAAATAATATAGCTAGTATCATTAATAAGGTCACAAGTAAGTAATTTAGCAAGGACTTCCATGAGGTATGGTCCAGTAACTCCCTAGGTTGTCTGACCAGTCTGTTCTGCATCAATTACTATTTTTTATTTTTAATATTTATTTGTTTGTGGAAGTATAGTTGATTTACAATGTTGTTTTAGTTTCAGGTGTACAACAAAGTGCACGGATTTTTTTTTTCAAATTCTTTTCCCAAATAGCTTATTACCAAATATTGAGTATAGTTCCCTGACCAAGCACTATTTTTAAGGGAAATAATATATTGGCATTGTACATAAAGTTCACTGAAGATGTCTCACATAGAAGGAGCTTTGTTCAGATGGAAGGGTCAGGTTGGATGTGGTCAACAGAGATGGAAAAAGTAGACTGTGGGGAGTTTCATGAAAACCTACAATCCAAGGGTCAAAAACTGAAAAGGATCTCCTCTATTCTCACCTCCTCTCTCCTAGAAACAAACTAACAAAAGAACTTCTCCTCCTCAAGTCTACAAGAGTGTTAATGGCTGAATGGCCAATCAACATTCAAGTTCAAAATTTTTAGCCCTTATGGCTAAAGGTTCACCATTCTCTCAATGGCTCACCATTTCATTTCATACTGTAAAAGATACAGTTACATAGCAGATTACCTACTCAACATCCTTTCACTTCTTTCATTTCCTGCAGAAGCTCAGTACTGTCTGTTCAGATATCATCCTTCCCACACAAGTCCCAGGTCTAGAGGCAAACCCTGTTGAGTCTCAGTAAATTCCAGTGACTGCATTTCATTGTCAATGACTGGTTTAGAGATGGGCATCTCACCCAGTTCTAGCCAATGAGAGGTGAAGGGGGGTCTACGAGGACCTGAGAGAAAGGCGTTCACTATTTTTTGGAGAAGTCTCTGTTTCTCTGGTATGGCTGTATCTGAAAATAACACCTGGAAATTGCAGTCACTTTGAGGCCAGCCTGAGGGTGATGCTGATCATAATGAGGACAGAACAAAGAAAAGCACAGAAAGATGGAGACAGAATCCTGGTGTACTGCAAACAGAGCCTATCCTACCTTTGGACATTTTGTTACATGAAATAACAAATTTTCTCATTTTTAAGCCAATGTAAGTGGAATTTCTCTTTTTTTCCCCCAGTCCCAAATTCCTGTAAACAACAGAACAAACCTCTTCCATTGGCCTCTTTCATTTTTGGACCTGGTAGGGACCATGTGTGTTTTAAGGATAGCCCCAAAGACATCTTGGAATGTGAAGTCAAGTGGGCCTTAGAAAGCATCACTACGAACAAAGCTAGTGGAGGTGATGGAATTCCAGTTGAGCTGTGTCAAATCCTGAAAGATGATGCTGTGAAAGTGCTACACTCAATATGCCAGCAAATTTGGAAAACTCAGCAGTGGCCACAGGACTGGGAAAGGTCAGTTTTCATTCCAAACCCAAAGAAAGGCAATGCCAAAGAATGCTCAAACTACCGCACAATTGCACTCATCTCACATGCTAGTAAAGTAATGCTCAAAATTCTCCAAGCCAGACTTCAGCAATATGTGAACCGTGAACTCCCTGATGTTCAAGCTGGTTTTAGAAAAGGCAGAGGAACCAGAGATCAAATTGCCAACATCCGCTGGATCATGGAAAAAGCAAGAGAGTTCCAGAAAAACATCTATTTCTGCTTTATTGACTATGCCAAAGCCTTTGACTGTGTGGATCACAGTAAACTGTGGAAAATTCTGAAAGAGATGGGAATACCAGACCACCTGACCTGCCTCTTGAGAAATCTGTATGCAGGTCAGGAAGCAACAGTTAGAACTGGACATGGAACAACAGACTGGTTCCAAATAGGAAAAGGAGTANCCAAGCCAGGCTTCAGCAATACATGAACCATGAACTTTCAGATGTTCAAGCTGGTTTTAGAAAAGGCAGAGGAACCAGAGATCAAATTGCCAACATCTGCTGGATCATGGAAAAAGCAAGAGAGTTCCAGAAAAACATCTATTTCTGCTTTATTAACTATGCCAAAGCCTTTGACTGTGTGGATCACAATAAACTGTGGAAAATTCTATAAGAGGTGGGAATACCAGACCACCTAACCTGCCTCTTGAGAAACCTATATGCATGTCAGGAAGCAACAGTTAGAACTGGACATGGAACAACAAACTGGTTCCAAATAGGAAAAGGAGTACGTCAAGGCTGTATATTGTCACCCTGTTTATTTAACTTATATGCAGAGTACATCATGAGAAACGCTGGGCTGGAAGGAGCACAAGCTGGAATCAAGATTGCTGGGAGAAATATCAATAACCTCAGATATGCAGATGATACCACTCTTATGGCAGAAAGTGAAGAGGAACTAAAGAGCCTCTTGATGAAAGTGAAAGAGGAGAGTGAAAAAGTTGGCTTAAAGCTCAACATTCAGAAAACGAAGATCATGGCATCCGGTCCCATCACTTCATGGGAAATGGATGGGAAAACAGTGGAAACAGTGTCACACGTTATTTTTTTGGGCTCCAAAATCACTGCAGATGGCGACTGCAACCATGAAATTAAAAGACGCTTACTCCTTGGAAGGAAAGTTATAACCAAATTAGATAGCATATTGACAGCAGAGACATTACTTTGCCAACAAAGGTCTGTCTACTCAAGGCTATGGTTTTTCCTGTGGTCATGTATGGATGTGAGATTTGGACTATGAAGAAAGCTGAGCACTGAAGAATTGATGCCTTTGAACTGTGGTGTTGGAAAAGACTCTTGAGAGTCCCTTGGACTGCAAGGAGATCCAACCAGTCCATTCTAAAGGAGATCAACCCTGGTTGTTCTTAGGGTACTGAAATGCAAAAGTAGGAAGTTAAGAAACACCTGTAGTAACAGGCAAATTTGGCCTTGGAATGCAGAATGAAGCAGGGCAAATGCTAATAGAATTTTGCCAAGAGAACACACTGGTCATAGCAAACACCTTCTTCCAACAACACAAGAGAAGACTCTACACATGGACATCACCAGATGATCAACACCAAAATCAGATTGATTATATTCTTGCAGCCAAAAATGGAGAAGCTCTATACAGTCAAAAAAAAAAAAAAAAAACAGGAGCTGAGTGTGGCTCAGATCATGAACTCTTTATTGTCTAATTCTGACTGAAATTGAAGAAAGTAGGGAAAACTGCTAGACCATTCAGATATGACTTAAGTCAATCCCTTATGATTATACAGTGGAAGTGAGAAATAGATTTAAGGAACTGGATCTGATAGATAGAGTGCCTGATGAACTAAGGACTGAGGTTCTTGACATTGTATAAGAGACAGGGATCAAGACAATCCCCATGGAAAAGAATTGGAAAAAAGCAAAATGGCTGTCTGGGGAGGCCATACAAATAGCTATGAAAAGAAGAGAAGCAAAAAGCAAAGGATAAAAGGAAAGATATAAGAATCTGAATGCAAGTTCCAAAGAATAGCAAGGAGGGACAAGAAAGCCTTCCTCAGCAATCAATGCAAAGAAATAGAGGAAAACAACAGAATGGGAATGACTAGAGATCTCTTCAAGAAAATTAGAGATACCAAGGGAACATTTCATGCAAAGATAGACTCGATAAAGGACAGAAATGGTATGAACCTGACAGAAGCAGAAGATATTAACAAGAGCTGGCAAGAATACACAGAAAACTGTACAGAAAAGATCTTCACGACCCAGATAATCATGATGGTATGATCACTCACCTACAGACAGACATGCTGGAATGTGAAGTCAAGTTGGCCTTGGAAAGCATCACAACAAACAAAGCTAGTGGAGGTGATGGAATTCCAGTTGAGCTATTTAAAATCTTGAAAAATGATAATGTCAAAGTGGTGCACTCAATATACCAGCAAATTTGGAAAACTCAGCAGTGGCCACCAGACTGAAAAAGGTCAGTTTTCATTCCAATCCCAAAGAAAAGAAATGCAGAAGAATGCTCAAACTACTGTACAATTGCACTCATCTCACACACTAGTAAAGTAATGCTCAAAATTCTCCAAGCCAGGCTTCAGCAATACGTGAACTCTGAACTTCCTGATGTTCAAGTTTGTTTTAGAAAAGGCAAAGGAACCAGAGATCAAATTTCCAATATCCACTGGATCATCAAAAAAGCAAGAGAGCTCCAGAAAAACATCTCTTTCTGCTTTATTGACTATGCCAAAGCCTTTGACTATGTGTATCACAATAAACTGTGGAAAATTCTGAAAGAGATGGGAATACCAGACCACCTGCCCTGCCCTTGAGAAACCTATATACAGGTAAGGAAGCAACAGTTACAACTGGACATAGAACAACAGACTGGTTCCAATAGGAAAAGGAATATATCAATGCTGTATATTGTCACTCTGCTTATTTAACTTATATGTAGATTATATATAAAAAAAAAAAACCACGCTCGGCTGGAGGAAGCACAGGGTGGAATCAAGATTACTGGGAGAAATATCAATACCTCAGATATGCAGACGACACCACCCTTATGGCAGAAATTGAAGAGGATCTAAAGAGCCTTTTTATGAAATTGAAAGAATAGAGTGAAAAATTTGGCTTAAAGCTCAACATTCAGAAAATTAAGGTCATGACATCTGGTCCCATCATTTCATGTGAAATAGATGGGGAAACAGTGGAAAAAGTGTCAGACTTTATATTTTGGCCCCCAAAATCACTGTAGATGGTGACTGCAGCCATGAAGTTAAAAGATGCTTACTCCTTGGAAGAAAAGTTATGACTAACCTAGATAGCATATTCAAAAGCAGAGATATTACTTTGCCAACAAAGGTCTGTCTAGTCAAGGCTATGGTTTTTCCAGCAGTCATGTATGGATATGAGAGTTGGACTGTGAAGAAAGCTGAGTGCCGAAGAACTGATGCTTTTGCACTGTGGTGTTGGAGAAGACTCTGAGAGTCCCTTGGACTGCAAGAAGATCCAACCAGTCCATTCTAAAGGAAATCAGTCCTGTGTGTTCTTTGGAAGGAATGATGCTAAAGCTGAAACTCCAGTAGTTTGGCCACCTCATGTGAAGAGTTGACTCATTGGAAGTCTCTGATGCTGGGTGGGAATGGAGGCAGGAGGAGAAGGGGACGACAGAAGATGGCCAGATATCATTACTGACTTGATGGACATGAGTTTGAGTGAACTCCGGGAGTTGGTGATGGGCAGGGAGGCTTGGTGTGATGCAATTCATGGGGTCACAAAGGGTCAGACACTACTGAGCAACTGAACTGAACTGACTAGCTTTGGTGTTGGGATATTAATCAGTTTTGAAGTCTACTCTCTTTTTCAATCTTTTGGAAGAACTCAAAAAAAGACCAGCATTATTCATTTTCAAACGTTCTGTAACCTAACTATCATGTATAGAAACAAAAGTGATTTTTGTACATTGATTTTGTGTCCAATGACTTTCATGAATTTGTTTACTAGTTCTACTAGTTTATTGGCAGACACTCTAGGGATTTACAAGCATTCACTCTAGGATGTCATCTGTTTATAAAGAAATCATTTAACTTCCTCCTTTCCAATTTGGAATGTTATTCATTCATATTTCTCCTTATTGTGCTGGCTAGGATCTCTAATAATGTGTTGAATAGAAGTAACAAGATTGGTTAAACATGTCTCATATCTGATCCTAGAGGAAAAGCTTTCAGATCTCTACCATTGACTATGATGTTTGCTATGGACTTATCATATATGCACTATATTATGTTGTGTTACATTTCTTCTATACATAATTTGTTGAGATTTCTTTTCGTGAAAGAATTATTTTTTCCCAAAAATTGTTTAATATTATTTAGATGTTCATATACTTCCATGTAGTTCTATGGTAAAGAATCTACCTATGAGGCAGAAGACCAGGGTTTGATCCCTGGGTTGGGAAGATGCTCTGGAGAATGGAGTGGCAATCCACTCCAGTATTTTTGCCTGGAGAATCCCGTGGACATAGAAGTCTGGCGGGCTACAGTCCATGGGGTCACAGAGAGCTGGACACGACTGAGTGACTAACACACACAGAGATGTTCATATGATTTATTTTGTTAATACACTGTTTCATACTGATTGGTTTGCAGATATTGAACTATCATGTATTCCAGGGTTATACCTATTTGTTCATGTATATGATCATTTTTAATGTACCATTGAATTCAAATTGCTATTTTTTTGGGGGGGGTATATTTACAGTTTTGTCCATTAGAGATATTTGCTTATAATTTTCTTTATTTGTAATGTTTTTGACTGGCCTTGGTGTTGGGGTATTAATCAGTTTTGAAGTATACCCTCCTTTTCAATCTTTTGGAAGAACTCAAGAAAGACCAGAATTCATTTTCAAGTGTTCTGTAACCTATAAAGCCATTTGATCCAGAGCTGTTCTTTGTTGGGAGGTTTTTGATTACTGTGTACTTCTTGTCGGTTTTACTTGTAATTTTCTGTTCTGACATGCTATTCCTTCAGGATCCCATCTTGATAAGTTGTATACTTCTGGGAATTTGTTAAATTCTTCAAGACACCATATATTTTGATGTATAATCATTCTTAGCAGTCTCTGATGATCGTTGAGAACTCTGTGATATCAAGTATAATGTCTCCTCTTTCATGTATAATTTTATTTGTCTCCTCTGTATTTTTCTTGATTAGTATAGATAAAGGCCAACTTTGTTTATGTTTTTTAAAAGTCTTAGTGTTTTTTTTTCTATTGTCTCTCAACTATACATTTCATTTATTTCTATTTTAATATTTTTTCCTTTCTCTTGCTAGTTTTGGGCTTACTTTGTTCTTTTTTTCTAGTACCTTTAGATGCAAATTTAGGTTGTTTGTTTGAGATCTTTATTTTTTCTGTTGTTGTTGTTGTTTTCTTTTGTCTTTCCTGAAGGAGAAACAGAGTGGCTTTATTACTTTTCAGGGAAAGGAGGAATACAGTAGGCTAGTACCTCAAGAACTGTGCACCAAGATCTTTTTTTTTTTCTCAATGAAGGCATTATTTTCTTAAATTTTCCTATTAGAACTAATTTTGGTGTATCCCATAAGTTTTGGTACATTGTATTTTAAAATTTATTTCTTTTTAATTGGAAAATAATTATTTACAATATTGTTTTTGTTTCTTCCATACATCAACATGAATCAGCCATAGGTTTATATATGTCCCCTTCCTCTTGAACCTCCCTCCCACTTCCAATCCCATCCCACCCCTCTAGGTTGTTACAAAGCATAGGTTGTCACACAGCATTGGAGTTGAGCTACTTGCATCATACAGCAAATTTCCAGGGGCTACCGATTTCATGTATGGTAACGTAAACATTTCAATGCTACTCTCTCAATTCGTCCCACTCTTTACTTCCCTCACTGTATCCACTGACTGTTCTTAATGTCTGAGTCTCCTTTGCTGCCCTGAAAATAGGCTCATTAGTACCATATTTCCAGATTCCATAAATATTTGATAATACACAATATTTGTTTTTCTCTTTCTGACTTACTGCACTCCATATAATAGGGTCTATGGTCTAGATTCATTCACATCATCAGAACGACTCGAATGCATTCAATAGCTGAGTAATACTCCACTGTTATGTATGTACTACAACATCTTCATCCATTCATCTGTTAATGGATTTCTAGGATGTTTCCATGTCTTAGCTATTGCACATAGTTCTGCAGTGAACACTGGTGTACGTATGTCTTTCTCAACTATGATTTCCTCTGGATATATGCCAAGTAGTGGAATTGTTGGGCCATATGGTAGCTTTATTCAAAAATTTTTAAGAAATTTCTATTGACTAATGTTCCCTGGATTCAGTTCTCAGGTGTTCTCAGGATTTGCACTTAAGCCTCTTGCCTCTGGTTTTCAGTCTTATTCTTACAGTAACCTCAACACTTCTCCATCATTCTCATTTGACTGGATACTACAGGCAGAAACCTGGGATACTGGCAGAATTCTTATCTTCTGCTGGCTTATGTTAGAAATCCCAGGACTTCTCAAAGACAGAAATAGCCCTGTTGGGAACAGGATGTGAGTAACTTCTGGTCCAGCCACCGAGTTATTTCTCCTAGTGAAACCTGAAAAGCTGGCTTCCCTCCTGGATGCTGCAGGGTGGGTGTGCATTAACTTTTAAAAGTGTATACTCTGTTATTATTTTTGTGAATATCTGTAGAAGAATTCACCTACGTACCACTTCTTCAGCTTCTAAATATCATAATGTACATTTCAGTCAGTTCAGTTCAGTTCAGTCATTCAATCATGTCCGACTCTGCTACCCCATGAATTGCAGCACACCAGGCTTCCCTGTCCATCACCAACTCCCGGAGTTCACTCAAACTCACGTCCATTGAGGTGGTGATGCCATCCAGCCATCTCATCCTCTGTCATCCCCTTCTCCTTCTGTCGTCACCTTCTCCTCCTGCCCTCAATCCCTCCCGGCCTCAGAGTCTTTTCCAATGAGTCAACTTTTCCCGTCAGGTGGCCACAGTATTGGAGTTTTAGCTTCAGCATCAGTCCTTCCAATGAACACCAAGGACTGATCTCCTTTAGGATGGATTTGTTTGATCTCCTTCAGTCAACGGGACTCTCAAGAGTCTTCTCCAACACCACAGTTACTGAGATGACCCAGAGGGATGGTACAGGGAGGGAGGAGGGTGGGGGGTTCAGGATGGGGAACACGTGTATACCTCTGGCGAATTCATGTTGATGTATGGCAAAACCAATACAATATTGTAAAGTAATTAACCTCCAATTCAAATAAATAAATTTACATTAAAAATAAAAAGTTAAAAAAAAAGTATCAATTCTTCTGTGCTCAGCTTTCTTCACAGTCCAACTCTCACATCCATACATGACCACAGGAAAAACCATAGCCTTGACTAGACAGACCTTAGTCGGCAAAGTAATGTCTCTGCTTTTGAATAAGCTATCTAGGTTGGTCATAACTTTCCTTCCAAGGAGTAAGCATCTTCTAATTTCATGGCTGCAATCACCATCTGCAGTGATTTTGGAGCCACCAAAAATAATGTCTGACATTGTTTCCACTGTTTCTCCATCTATTTCCCATGAAGTGATGGGGCCAGATGCCATGATCTTCGTTTTCTGAATGTTGAGCTTTAAGCCAACTTTTTCACTCTCCTCTCTCACTTTCAACAATAGGCTTTTTAGCTCCTCCTCACTTTCTGCCATAAGGGTGATGTCCTCTGCATATCTGAGGTTATTGATATTTCTCCCAGCAATCTTGATTCCAGCTTTTGTTTCTTCTAGTCCAGCGTTTCTCATGATGTACTCTGCACAGAAGTTAAATAAGCAGGGTGACAATATACAGCCTTGACGTACTCCTTTTCCTATTTGGAACCAGTTTGTTGTTCCATGTCTAGTTCTAAGGTTGCTTCCTGACTTGCATATAGATTTCTCAAGACCCAGGTCAGGTGGTCTGGTATTCCCATCACTTTCAGAATTTTCCACAGTTTACTGTGATCCACACAGTCAAAGGCTTTGGCATAGTCAATAAAGCAGAAATAGATGTTTTTCTGGAACTCTCTTGCTTTTTCCATGATCCAGCGGATGTTGGCAATTTGATCTCTGGTTCCTCTGCCTTTTCTAAAGCCAGCTTGAACATCAGGAAGTTCACGGTCACATATTGCTGAAGTCTGGCTTGGAGAATTTTGAGCATTACTTTACTAGCA
>SJXQ01010287.1:591706-605048 GCA_006408695.1 Aepyceros melampus
CTTTTTCCATGATCCAGCAGATGTTGGCAATTTGATCTCTGGTTCCTCTGCCTTTTCTAAAACCAGCTTGAACATCAGGAAGTTCACGGTTCACGTATTGCTGAAGCCTGGCTTGGAGAATTTTGAGCATTACTTTACTAGCATGTGAGATGAGTGCAATTGTGCAGTAGTTTGAGCATTCTTTGGCATTGCCTTTCTTTGGGATTGGAATGAAAACTGACCTTTTCCAGTCCTGTGGCCACTGCTGAGTTTTCCAAATTTGCTGGCATATTGAGTGTAGCACTTTCACAGCATCATCTTTCGGGATTTGAAATAGCTCACCTGGAATGCCATCACCTCCACTAGCTTTGTTCGTAGGGATGCTTTCTAAGGCCAACTTGACTTCACATTCCAAGATGTCTGGCTCTAGATTAATGATCACATCATCATGATTATCTGGGTCGTGAAGATCTTTCTTGTACAGTTCTTCTGTGTTTTCTTGCCACCTCTTCTTAATATCTTCTGCTTCTGTTAGGTCCAGGCTATTTCTGTCCTTTCTTGAGCCCATCTTTGCATGAAACGTTCCCTTGGAATCTCTAATTTTCTTGAAGAGATCTCTTGTCTTTCTCATTCTGTTGTTTTCCTCTATTTCTTTGCATTGATCGCTGAAGAAGGCTTTCTTATCTCTTCTTGCTATTCTTTGGAACTCTGGATTCAGATGCGTATATCTTTCCTTTTCTCCTTTGCTTTTCACCTCTCTTCTTTTCACAGCTATTTGTAAGGCCTACCCAGACAGCCGTTTTCCTTTTTCCATTTCTTTTCCATGGGGATGGTCTTGATCCCTGTCTCCTGTACAATGTCACGAACCTCATTCCATAGTTCATCAGGCACTCTATCTATCAGATCTAGGCCCTTAAATCTATTTCTCACTTCCACTGTATAATCATAAGGGATTTGATTTAGGTCATACCTGAATGGTCTGGCGGCTGCCCCTACTTTCTTCAATTTAAGTCTGAATTTGGCAATAAGGATTTCATGATCTGAGCCACAGTCAGCTCCTGGTCTTTTTTTTGTTGTTGTTGACTGTATAGAGCTTCTCCATCACTCAGCTATTAAAAAGAATGCGTTTGAATCAGTTCTAATGAGGTGGATGAAACTGGAGCCTATTATACCGAATGATATAAGCCAGAAAGAAAAGCACCAGTACAGTATATTAATGCATTTATATGGAAAGATGGTAACAATGACCCTGTATGCGAGACAGCAAGAGATACCAGTGTAAAGACAGACTTTTGGACTCCGTGGGAGAAGGCGAGGATGAGATGATTTGAGAGAATAGCTCTGGAACATGTATATTATCATATGTGAACTATATCACCATTCCAGGTTTGATGCATGAGAGAGTGTGCTCAGGGCTGGTGCACTGGGATGATCCAGAAGGATAGGATGGGGCGGTAGGTGGGAGGGGGTTTCAGGATGGGGAACACTTGTACACCCATGGCTGATTCATGTCAATGTATGTCAAAAACCACCACAATATTGTAAAGTAATTAGCCTCCAATTAAAATAAATAAGGTAATTAAAAAAAGAAGATTTAGGTAGCATCTGCGATTATCTCAGGAAAAGATTAAGATAATGAAGCACCTGTTTGAATAGAAAATATTTACATTATACTGTCAGTATATATCCCAAAGGTTTCCCTGAGTCTCAAGGTAAAGAATCCACTTGCAATGAAGAAGATCACAAGTTCAATCCATTAGATGGGTAGATACCTTGGAAGAGGGCATGACAATCCACCCCAATATTGTTTCCTGGAGAATCCACATGGACAGAAGAGCTTGGTGGGCTACAATCCATAGAGTCACAAAGAGTCTGACACCACTTGGTGACTGAATATATATATATATACACACACATACAGTCCAAACACTCTTGAACGGATAGTCATTTCCTTCTCCAGTGGATCTTCGCAACCCAAGAACTGAACCCAGTTTTCCCACATTGCAGGTAGATCCTTACCGTCTGAGCCACCAGGGAAACACCAAACTGAAATTAGCCTATTTGTAAAAAAAAATAAATGATAGTACCTTTATTTTCATTTATTTTTACACAGATAGGCTAATTTCAGTTTAGCAGAGGGTTTAGGACATCTATTGATGCTATGATAGTATATTTATTTTGGGCTTGATATGATAAGATCTTTGTTTTAGGCTTCCCTGGTGGCTCAATGATAAAGAATCTGCCTGCAATACAGGAGACCTGGGTTCGATCTCTGGGTCAGGAAGATCCCCTGGAGAAGGGAATTGTACCTACTCCAGGATTCTTGCCTAGAGAATTCCATGGACAGGGGAGACTTGTGGGATACTGCCCATGGGGTTGCAAAGAGTTGCAAATGACTGAGCGACTAACACTTTCATTTTCATCTTTATCTTAGATTAAATATACTTTATGTTCTTAAGATTCTTAAGGATGTTCAACCCATTATCTTTTCATCTGTAGCCTGTGGACTGACTTAAAATGTAATGTTTTAGTGGACTCGAGTATTGGGTTTGATGAAAAATTTATTGTTCCAATATTTAGATAGTATTCTAAAGTTTGATCATTGGCACTTATTTTACATATAAAGTTTTCAATAGATACAATCAATGTTAAATGTAAAATATCAAAAAGCCCCTATATTCCTGCTAGCAGTTTCAGAGGCCAATGGCTGCCAAGACCAGAGGGCCTTTCTTTGTGCCTTTGCTTCCACATGTGTAGAGTGGATAGCTCCAAAGTCTCTACTCTGCTGCTATTGCTGCTAAGTCACTTCAGTCGTGTCTGACTCTGTGCGACCCCATAGACGGCAGCCCACCAGGATCCCCCATCCCTGGGATTCTCCAGGCAAGAACACTGGAGTGGGTTGCCATTTCCTTCTCCAATGCATGAAAGTGAAAAGTCAAAGTGAAATCGCTCAGTCGTGTCTGACCCTCAGCGACCCCATGGACTGCAGCCTTCCAGGCTCCTCTGTTCATGGGATTTTCCAGGCAAGAGTACTGGAGTAAGGTGCTATATTCAAACAAACTGACCAAATCAATTGCATCTTATGAAATTGTGTTGCATAGCTTTTCAGCAATTGAATCCCAAAACTGATTGCTAAAAAACTATGTAACACAATGTCATAACATGCAATTGATTTGGACAGTTTATTGAATATATGTGGAAAAATAAAATCAAAGTCTTTAACTGACCAGTCAGTTTAGTCAAAATATTAATACTTGAGTCAAAACTAAAATATCAATTTTGATAATTCATATTGGATACAATATAAAAGGACATCACTGCCAGGAAACCTAGATCATATAGACTATGAAATGTCTGCATATGTAAACTCAAGGCAAAATGTAGATTATCATTTGAGATATATATTACACTGTCTGTCACCTAATTTTACAAAATAGAGCAGGAGGCAGACTACATGAAGCATATTCTAATGGTATTTCTTCATTTTCTGAAAATTTAGACATAATAGCAAAGCTGTCATTTTCTAATTTCCAGAGCTATGGATGATATTACTCAATAAAATCATGATGACATTACTCAAAACAGATGTGAAAACATGTGTTTGCCACAGTTGTATAAACCGCCTACTTGTCAAACTTAATGAATGTTGAGGCTTCTACTTTAAACTGCATTCCCTTTTAAGAACTAAAATCTATTTCAGGAAAATATATTTTATCTTAATATCACAAGTGCAGCTGGTAGAACTTGACATAGAAAATCTCATTTAAAAGAAACCTTTTGAATGACCCTGAGGGGGTTCATAAGATGATGGAGGAATAGGATGGGAAGAACTCTTTATTCCCCACAAATTCATCAAAAGACCATTTGAACACTGAGAAAATTCCACAAAACAACTTTTGAACACTGGCAGAGGACACCAAGTACCCAGAAAGCAGCCGATTCTCTTTGAAAGGAGGTAGGACAAAATATAAAAGACAAAAAGAGAGACAAAAGAGTTAAGGATGGAGACCTGGATGCAGGGAGGGAGTCATGAAGGAAGAGAAGTTTCCAAACACCAGGAAGTCCTCTCACCAGCGGGTCTGTGTTGAGTTCTGGAATCTCAGAGGGCTAACCGGGAGGAAAAAAAAAAAAAAGAATATGCATCTAATCACAACTCCCAGTGGAAAAGTAGCCCAGATGCTCGTGGCCACCAGGAGAGAGCAGGGGCTGAACATGGAGGCACGGGTTGAATGCTTAGGGTAAGGATGGGGCCTGAATGTCCTGAGGACAATCTGAGAGAGCTAATATGAGATAGCAACCCAAACTGTGGGATAGCCAGAGAGACAAAGAAAGAGAGAGGGAGAGAACTTCCCGCAAGAGCTCTAACCTAAGGCACAGCCTGATCTGCTCACAGAACAAAGGATTGAGTGAATACCAGAGGAGAGCTAGCCAGCTGTAGACTGGCCCATCTCCCCACGAGAAGAAGTGAGGCAGGTGGGCAACAGTCAGAGCCAGAAGGCAAGGGGCAATCTTGGCCCTAGAGATGACATCCTCCACCAAATTGTGAGCAGGCTCTGAGTTGCTAACTAAGTCTTCCTGGCATTCTGGATGGTGGATATCTGCCAAGAGGGTCACAGCCCAAGATCAGCTCCCCAGAGGAGACACATGGCACATCTGAGACAGCACTCTCATGGTGCAACCAGGAAACCGAGCCGCTGGGACCAGGGAGGTGATAAGACACACCATATACCTGGCACAGTGCGCTCGCCAAGCACCTGGTCATCTGAGCTGCTCGGACCTGGGAAAGGCATAAAACAAAGGCCCAAATGAATCAGTGCCTTTGTGGAGTACCTGAGAACCTGAACCTGAGTAGCTTAGACCTGGGAAGTGCATGCAACACTGAGCCTGCTTTGGACAGTTCCTCTGGGGAGCAACCGGGAGTCTGAGCAGTGTAGACCAGGAAAGCACACATGCCATGAGTGGGGTCAAACCCAGTGTGGCCCAGGCACTGTGAGCACTCCCCACACAGGCCAGTGATATTTGTTTGCAGTGTTCCTCCCTCCCCAAAGCATAACTGAACAAGCGAGCCTAAATAAATGACCACATTTGCCCCCTTGTGTCAAGGCAGAAATTAGACACTGAAGAAACTTGCAAACAGAGGAAGCTGAAATACACAAAGAGGGAACTGCTTTGGAAGTGAAAGGTGCAACAGGTTAAAACCTTGTAGTTAGCACTGACTACATTGGAAGGGGCCAATAGACCTTGAGAAGAAGTATAAGCTGGAACAAGGAACTATCTGAAACTGAACTAACCTCACATTGCCCTCAACAGCTCCAGAGAAATTCCTAGATATATTTTACTATTATCACTCTGTAATATCTAAATTTTTAAATATTTATGAATCTTTTAATTTTCATTTTTACAACTTACTATTACCTTGCAAAAAAGACCCTATTTTCAAACCAAATTTCATATTTATATCCTTTTTATAATTTTTGTGACTTTTTTTATATTGTATTTTTTGATAGTCTAAACTCTAGATTTTTAGTCTTTGCTTTTTAGTATTTGTTATCAACTTTGTACCTTTAAGAATCTAATCTTCAATACCCATTTCTACTTAGAGGTGTGATTACTGGCTTGACTGCTCTCTCCCCTTTTGACTCTCCTTTTCCTCTCCTAGGTCACCTCTATCTCTTCACTTCCACTCCTCTTCTCTACCTAACTCTGTGAATATCTTTGGGTGTCCCAGGCTGTGGAGAACACTTAAGGAACTGACTACTGGCTAAATTTGTCTCTCTCCTTTTGACTCCCCTTCTTCTCCTCCTGGCTAACTCTATCTCCTTCCTCCCTCTTCTATTCTCTATGTAATTCTGTGAAACTCTCTGGGTGTCCTTCACTGTCAAGAATCTTTTTACCATTAACCTATGTTTTATCATCAGTGCAGTATGGATGGAGAAGTCTTGAGGCTATTGTTAAGATTAAGACTGAAAGCCAGAGGCAGGAGGCTTAAATCCAAAAATTGAGAACACCAGAAAACTCCTGACTCCAGGGACCATTAATTGACAAGAGCTCATCCAAAAGCCTCCATACTTATACTGAAACAAAGATCCACCTAAGTGCCAACAAGTTTCAGAGCAAGACATACAAAGCTATTTCCCCAAAAACACAGGAACAAAACCCTGAGCATTAAAATACAGGTGGCCAAAAGTCACACCAAACCCACAGACACCTCAAAATTCACTACTGGACACTTCATTGCACTCCAGAGAGAAGAGATCCAGCTCAACCCATCATAACACTGATTAAAGCTTCCCTAACAAGGAAACCTTGACAAGCCACTCATCCAATGCCACACATATGGAGGAACCTCCACAATAGAAGAACCACAAAATTCCAGCACACAGAAAGGCCACCCAAATACATCAACCTAAACAAAATGAAAAGGTAGAGAAATATTCAGCAGGTAAAGTAACATGATAAGTGCCCACTAAACCAAACAAAACAGGAGGACATAAGGAGTCTACTGTAAAAATAATTCAGAATAATGATAGTAGAGAGGATCCAAAATCTTGAAAACAAAATGGAGGTACAGATAAAGAGACTAGACACAAGGATTGAGAAGATGCAAGAAATGTTTAACAAGGACCTAGAAGAAATAAAAAAAATCAATAATGAATAATGCAATAACTGAGATAAAGACACTCTGGAGGAAACCAACAGTAGAATAAATAAGGCAGAAGAAAGGATGAGTGAGGTGGAAGATAGAATGGTGGAAATAAATGAAGCAGAGAGGAAAAAAGAAAAAAAGAATTAAAAGAAATGAGGACAACCTCAGAGACCTCTGGGACAATGGTAAATGCAACAACATTTGAATCATAGAAGTCCCAGAAGAAGAAGACAAAAATAAATGCCATGAGAAAATACTTGATGAGATAATAGTTGAAAACATTCCTAAAATGAAGGGACGGAAAGTGAAGGAAATAGCCACCCAAGTTGAAGAAACCAGAGAGTCCCAAACAGGATAAACCCAAGGTGAAACACCTCAAGACACATATTAATCAAATTAAAGAAGATCAAACACAAAGAGCAAATATAAAAAGCAGCAACAGAGAAGCAACAAATAACACACAAGGGGATTCCCATAATAATAACAGCTGATCTATCAATAGAAATCTGTCAGGCCAGAAGGGAATGGAAGGACATACTGAAAGTGATGAAATAGAAAAACCTACAACCCAGATTACTGTACCCAGAAAGATCTCATTAAAAGATGAAGGGGAAATCAAAAGCTTTACAGACAACAAAAGCTGAGAGAACTCAGGACCACAAATCCAGCTCTTCAACAAATGCTAAAGGATCTTCTCTGGACAACAAACACAGGAAAGGTTTATAAACTCGAGCCCAAAACAACAAAGTAAATAGCAATGGTATCACACTATCAATAATTTCCTTAACTGTAAATGGTTTGAGTGCCCCAAACAAAAGGCAAAGACTGGCTGAATGAATACAAAAACAAGACCCCTATATATGCTGTCTACAAGAGACCCACCTCAAAACAAGGGACACATATAGACTGAAAGTGAAGGGCTGGAAAAAGATATTTAATGCAAATGGAGACCAAAAGAAAGCAGGAGTACCAGTACTCATATCATATAAAATACACTTTGAAATAAAGGCCTTGAAAAGAAACAAAGAAAAACATTACATAATGGTCAAAGGATCAATCCAAGAAGAAAATATAAAAATTATAAATATATATGCACCCAACAGAGGAGCCCTGCACTATGTAAGGCAATGTTAACAAGTATGAAAGGGGAAATTAACAGTAACACAATAATAATGGGAGACGTTAAGACCCCACTCACAACTATGGATAGATCAACTAAACAGAAAATTATCAAGGAAACACAAACATTAACTGATACAATGGACCAGTTAGACCTAATTGATATCTATAGGATATTTCACCCCCAAAATACAAATTTCACCTTTTTCTCAAGTGCATATGGAATCTTCTCCAAGAGAGATCACATCCTGGGCCATAAATCTAGCCTTGGTAAATTCAAATAATTGAAATATTTTCAAGCCTCTTTTCTGATCACAGTGCAATAAGATTAGAGGTCAACTACAGGGAAAAGAAAAACTATTAAAAATACAAACATACGGAGGCTAAACAACATTATTCTGAATAAAAAACAAATAACAGAATAAATCCAAAAAGAAATCAAAATATGTATAGAAATAAATGAAAATGAAAAATGACAACCCAGAACCTATAGGATTTGGTAAAAGCAGTGCTAAGGGGAAGGTTCATAACAATAAAAGCTTACCTGAAGAAACAAGAGAAAAAAAAAAAAAGAACCTAATGCTACACATGAAGCAACTAGAAAAAGAAGAATTGAAGAACTCCAGGGTTAATAGAAGGAAAGAAATCATAAAAATTAGGGCAGAAATAAATCAAAATAAAGGAGACCATAGGAAAAATCAACAAAGCTAAACACTGATTCTTTGAGAAGATAAATAAAATAGAAAAACCATTATCCAGACTCATCAAGAGAAAAAAGGAGAAGAATCAAATCAACAAAATTTGAAATTAAAGTGGAGAAATCAGAACAGACAACACAGAAATACAAAGGATCATAAGAAACTACTATCAGCAATTATATGTCAAAAAAATGGACAACTTGGAAGAAATTGACAAATTTTTAGAACAGCAAAAGCAATACAATATTGTAAAGTAACTAGCCTCCAATTAAAATAAATAAATTTATATTAAAAAAAGAAAAGTATAACCTTTAGAAACTGAACCAGGAAGAAATAGAAAATATTCACAGACACATCACAGCAACAGAAATCAAAACTGTAATCAGAAATCTTCCAATAAACAAAATCCCAGGGCCAGATGGCTTCACAGAGGAATTATACCAAAAATTTAGAGAAGAGCTAACACCTATCCTACTCAAAGTCTTCCAAAAAATTGCAAAGGAAGGTAAACTTCCAAACTCATTCTATGAGGCCATCATCACCCTAATACCAAAACTTGACAAAGATGCCACAAAAAAAGAAAGCTACAGGCTAATATCATGGATGAACATAGATGTAAAAATCCTTAACAAAATTCTAGCAAACAGAATCCAACAACATATTAAAAACATCCTACATCATGACCAAGGGGGCTTTATCCTAGAGACGCAAGGATTCTTCAATATTTGCAAATCAATCAATGTGATGCACCACATTAACAAATTGAAAGATAAAAACCATATGATTATCTCAATAGATGCAGAGAAATCCTTTGACAAAATTCAACATCCATTTAGGATTCAAAAACAAAAACAAAAACAAAAACCTCCAGAAAGCATGTATAGAAGGAACATACCTCAACATAATAAAAGGCTTATATGGTAAACCCACAGCAAACATTATCCTCAATGGTGAAAAACTGAAAGTATTTCCCCTAAAGTAAGGAACAGGACAAGGGGCCACTCTCACTACCAGTATTCAATGTAGTTTTAGAAGTTTTACCCACAGAAATCAGAGAAGAAATACAAATAAAAGGAATCCAAATTGGAAAAAAAGAAGCAAAACTCTCACTGTTTTCAGATGACAAGATCCTCTACAGAGAAAACCCTAAAGACTCCACCAGAAAATTACTACAGCTGATCAATGAATATAGTAAAGTTGCAGGATATAAAATTAACACACAGGAATGCCTTGAATTCCTGTACACTAACATTCCTGTACACTAACAATGCACTAACAATGCAAAGAGAAATTAAGGAAACAACTCCATTCACCATTGCAGCAAAAGAGAAATTAAGGAAACAATTCCATTCACCATTGCAACAAAAAGAAAATAAAATACTTAGGAATAAATTTACCCAAAGAAACAAAAGACCTATATATAGAGAACTATAAAACACTGATGGAAGAAATCACAGATGACCCAAAAAGATGGGGAAATATACCATGTTCATGGATTGGAAGAAACAATATAGTGAAAATGAGTATACTACCCATAGCAATCTATAGATTCAATGCCGTCCCTATCAAAATACCAATGTATTTTTCAGAGAACTAAAACAAATAATTTCACAATTTGTATAGAAATACAAATATCCTTGAATAGCCAAAGCAATCTTGAGAAAGAAGAATGAAACTGAAAGAATCAATGTTTCTGACTTCATACAATACTACAAGTCTACAGTCATCAGGACAGTATGGTACTGGCACAAAGAGAGAATTATAGATCAATGGAACAAAACAGAAAGCCCAGAAATAAATCCACACACCTATGGAAACCTTATCTTTGGCAAAGGAGGCAGAAATATACAATGGACAAAAGACAATCTCTTTAACAAGTGGTTCTGGGAAAACTGGTCAACCACTTGTAAAAGAATGAAACTAGAACACTTTCTAACATACAAAAATAAATAAATAAATAAATTCAAAGTGGATTAAAGATCTAAATGTAAGACCAGAAACAATAATACTCCTAGAGGAAACATAGGCAAAACACTCTCTGACATAAATCATAGCAGGATCCTCTATGACCCATCTCCCAGACTAATGGAAATAAAAGCAAAAATAAACAAGTGTGACCCAATTAAACTTAAAATCTTTTGCAAAACGAAGGAAACTATAAGCAAGGTGAAAAGACAGCCTTTAGAATGGGAGAAAATAATAGCAAACGAAGCAACTGACAAAGAATTAATCTCAAATATATACAAGCAGCTCATGCAACTGAATTCCAGAAAAATAAATGACCTAATGAAGAAATGGGCCAAAAAATTCAACAGACATTTCCCCAAAGAAGACCTACAGATGGCTAACAAACACATGAATATATGCTCAATGTCACTCATTATCAGATAAATGCAAATCAAAACCACAATGAAGTACCATCTCACGCCAGTTAGAATGGCTTCTATCAAAATGTCTACAAACAATAGATGTTGGAGAGGGTGTGGAGAAAAGGGAACCCTCTTGTACCATTGGCTAGAATGCAAACTAGTACAGCCATTATGGAGAGCAGTTTGGAGATTCCTTAAAAAAACATGGAAATAGAACTGTCATATGACCCAGCAATCCCACTGCTGGGCATACACACCAAGCAAACCACGTGTACCCCAATGTGCATCACAGCACTGTTTACAATAACTAGAACATGGAAGCAACCTAGATGTCCATCAGCAAACAAGTGTATAAGAAAGCTGTGATACATATATACAATGGCATATTACTCAGCTCTTGAAAAGAATTCATTTGAATCAGTTTTAATTGATGAAACTGGAGCCTGGAGTGAAGTAAATCAGAAAGAAAAACACCAATACAGTATATTACTGTATATATACAGAATTTAGAAAGATGGTAATGATAACCCTATATGTGAGAAAGCAAAAGAGACACAGATGTAAAGAACAGACTTTTGGACCCTGTGGGAGAAGGCAAGGATGGGATGATTTGAGAGACTAGCTTTGAAACATGTAAATTCAGTTCAGTTCAGTTTAGTCGCTCAGTCGTGTCGACTCTTTGTGACCCCAGGAATCGCAGCACGCCAGGCCTCCCTGTCTATCACCAACTCCCAGAGTTCACTCAGACTCCCATATGTGAAATAGATTGCTTGTCTAGGTTCAGTGGATGAGACAGGGTGCTCAGGGCCAGTGTACTAGGATGACCCCAAGGGAAAGGATAGGGAAGAAGGTGAGGGGTGGGGTTCAAGATGGGTAACACATGTACACCCATGGCTAATTCATGTCACTTTATGGCAAAAGCCACTATAATATTGTAAAGTAATTAGCCTTCAATTAAGATAAATAAATTAACTTTAAAAATAGAGAAATAAAAATTTAAAAAACAAAAAATAAAATAAAACAATGACCCTAAACCAAATAAATCAAGGAATGAATAAATCATAAAAAGATAAGCTTTCCATTATAACTGAAGAAATGCAGTTTAATATGTCACTCCTATCTATTAATATCTTCATCAGGATGTGTGACCAACCTATTTCAAATGAGTATAACTGTGCCATTCCACAGCAAGAGACTCAGAAATGCCAGTGCATACCACTGTGTATTTTTATGAAATTCAGTTACTGTACATCTGTACTAGCACTCCAGCTGATTTTTCATAAGACATAGCAACCAAATAAATCAAGGAATGAATAAATCATAAAAAGATAAGCTTTCCATTATAACTGAAGAAATGCAGTTTAATATGTCACTCCTATCTATTAATATCTTCATCAGGATGTGTGACCAACCTATTTCAAATGAGTATAACTGTGCCATTCCACAGCAAGAGACTCAGAAATGCCAGTGCATACCACTGTGTATTTTTATGAAATTCAGTTACTGTACATCTGTACTAGCACTCCAGCTGATTTTTCATAAGACATAGCAGTGTGTCCTTGAGCATTGCAGCACCCAAGCCAGTCCTAAATGCCACTGTGACTTACTGGGTTTGCAGTTCTGATGGAATCATGTGTATCATGTACAGCTTGAGATTTTCCTAGAAAATCTGCTTTACTACCAAGCTGTCCTCCAAATTGTCATGACTTGCTGGGGAAGAGGTTTCAGTAACAAATTGTTGCTGAGTTATGAATGAAGTTTCATCTTTAACTACAGTTCCATTACCTCTGTAAGTGTTTTGGTAGTTTAATATACTAAACTTGACTTCTTCCACTCTGACAACTTTTCTGAAATCAAGCATTTACAACTTGGGCCTCAGAGAGTATAGTCTTTGAATAAGAAAAGACAAAACATGTGGCAAGGAAACCAAACATGGTTCAGTGAAATTAAAATCCTAGACTATTCCAAATTCTAACTAAAATGCTCATCTAGGTAATTAGAAAGCAAGTTAAGTCTAGAGAAAAAGTAAAAGAAAATTCTTCATCAACTCCTCAGCTGTTCATGGAGAGTTTTTTTTTCCTACATATTATGAACATTTTTATTAAAGACAGAAAAAAATGCATCCTAATAGTGAAGTACAATCAGACCATCTGGTGATTTGACAAATCACCTATTAGCTTATGTTCTTTAGTTTAAAGTTAATAAATACATGATGACAATCATAGTGCATAGCCTATAACATATGCCGATATAATTTCCTTTACTCTTACCTTAAGTATTTTAAACAAATTTGTACTCAGTTTTCATATCAAGGAAGTGTGACTGAAATTCTTACTCTCCCTTTCTTCAAACTGATATCCTAAGAAAAAGTTGGATGCTGTGCAGAAATTACACATTTGTCAGTTGATTACAAGCCAGACTGATTTCATATCTATCATCATTCTAGGTAAATACCTGATTGGAGTAGCTTGGTAAAATTTCATTTGAAATGTCCAAATCAGCATATACTTTTTTTTAAATTAATTTTTATT
>SJXQ01010288.1:0-28807 GCA_006408695.1 Aepyceros melampus
GTCATCTGAGTTAAATTCACCCATTCCAGTCCATTTTAGTTCGCTGATTCCTAGAATGTCGACGTTTACCCTTGCCATCTCTTGTTTGACCACTTCCAATTTGCCTTGATTCATGGACCTGACATTCCAGGTTCCTATGCAATCCTGCTCTTTACAGCATCGGACCTTGCTTCTATCACCAGTCACATCCACAACTGGGTATTGTTTTTGCTTTGGCTCCATCCCTTCATTCTTTCTGGAGTTATTTCTCCACTGATCTCCAGTAGCATATTGGGCCCCTAATGACCTGGGGAGTTCCTCTTTTGGTGTCCTATTATTTTGCCTTTTCATACTGTTCATGGGGTTCTCAAGGCAAGAATACTGAGTGGCTTGCCATTCCTTTGTCCAGTGGACCAGATTCCGTCAGACCTCTCCACCATGACACACCCATCTTGGGTTGCCCCACAGGCATGGCTTGGTTTCAGTGAGTTAGACAAGGCTGTGATCCTAGTGTGATTAGATTGACTAGTTTTCTGTGAGTATGGTTTCAGTGTGTCTGCCCTCTGATTCCCTCTTGCAACACCTACCATCTTACTTGGGTTTCTCTTACCTTGGGCCTGGGGTATCTCTTCACGGCTGCTCCAGCAAAGCACAGTCGCTGCTCCTTACCTTGGACTAGGGGTATCTCCTTACCGCCACCATTCCTGACCTTGATCCTGTTATTCTGCATTATCTGGTTTAACTTTTCCTTTTTCATTTCTAACTTTATTGGTTTTCATCTTTTTCTTTTTTTCCATGAGTATGGCTAATGCTTTATCAATTTTGTTCATCTTCTCAAAGAACCAACATTTACTTTTATTGATCTTTGCTATCATTTCCTTCATTTCTTTTTCATTTATTTCTGTCTTGACTTTAATGATTTCTTTCCTTTTACTAACCTTGGATGTTTTTGTTCTTTTTCTAGCTGCTTTAGGTATAAGATTAGATTATATATTTGATGTTTTTCTCATTTCTTGAGCTAGGATTGTATTGCTATAAAATTACATCTTAGAATACTTTCAATCCATCCCATAGGTTTTGGGTTGCTGAGTTATCATCATTTGTTTCTTGGTATTTTTAAATTTCCTCTTTGATTTCTTCAGTAATAATTTGGTTTTTTAAAACAGTATTATTTAGCCTCCGCAGTTTTATGATTTTATGGTTTTTTTCCCCTTGTAACTGTTATCTAATCTCACATTGTTGCAGTTTAAATTTTCTTAAACTTACCAAGGCTTGATTTTGACCCAAGATGTGATCTATCCTTAAGAATGTTCTACATGTATTTGAAGAGAAGGTGTATTCTGTTGCTTTTGGATGGAATGGACTTTAAATATCAACTAGGTCCATCTGTTCCAATGTGTCATTTAAGACTTTCATTTCCCTGTTAATTTTCTGTCTGGATGATCTATCCATTGGTATAAGGAGGTGTTAAAGTCCCCTGCTGTCATTGTGTCACTGTTAGTTTCCCCTTTTATGTCTGTTTGCATTGGTTTTATGTATTGAGATGCACCTATGTCTGGTGCATAAATATTTATGACTGGTATATCTTCTTGATCATTATAAAATCTCCTACCTTGTCTCTTGTAGTAGTCCTTAAAGTCTATTTTGCCTAATATGAGATTTACAACTTTGACTTTGTTTTTAATTTTTTTACCTGTATCAGATGTCTCTTTCTATCCCCTTCAATTGATTCTGAATGAGGTCCTTGCTGGGTAGAGTAATCTTGGTTGTAGGTTTTTCCTTTTCATTATGTTAAGTATATTCTGCCATTCCTTTTAGCCTGCAGAGTTTCTGCTGAAAGGTCAGCTGTTAACCTTAGACTTTATTGCCATAACAATAAAACCTTCCCAAAACAAAAGCAAATAATCAAACCCAGACAGATGATAAAATAAATATCAGATAAGTAGAAACAAACCAAGAAAGAAAAAAAATAAAAAAAGGAAAACACACACCCAGGAGAAATCAATACAGACTGAAAAAAAAAAAAAAAGAAATTGCAAGAGAATAACCTGATGAACAAAATAAATCAAAAATGAAACCAACCAATTAAAAATGATGCAACTAAAGCACAAAACAGAAAACAAAACCAAGCAGAGTGCCAACTGGGCAACAAAGCATGGAAAATAAGATAGACAAAAATAGTAAATGGAAAAAAAAAAGAGAAAATCTAAGTTTAAACAGAAACATGAAAAAAGATCTGTATATATAAATTAAAAGACAACAAAACAAACAAACAAACATAAAGAAACAGAACAGCATAAAGTCAAGATAGAAGTAGAAATATATAAAAGAAATTAAAAGTATGATTTAAAAAATCCCAATGCTTAACAAAAATAAAAGCAACAACTATAATAACAAAGAAAAAAAGAAAGAAAAAAAGCAACAGCAAATCCAACAGCAGAACAGAAAAATAATAAAAAATGTTTTCCTAGCATCTCAGCTGTTAGCATCCTTCACATAGCTGTGAACCCACCTCTAAATCCCTAGGAGGACCTCCTATACTGAGGAAGGCTGGTCTGAACCTGCTGTAGAGACAGCTCAGGCTCTAACCTGGCCCTGCTCCCATGTGTGCTTGCCTCCAATGTCTAGCTCTGCCAGAGCTAGAGCATTTCCTTTTGTGGAAACACTATTTTTAAAAAAAATTTAAATTTTTTATATATATTCCACAGACATAGAGTATACCTAGTTGATTGTGTAGATTTAATCTGCAGGTTGTGCAGCTCATGGAAAGTTTGCTTTTCTTTAGTTTCTCTGCCTCTGGAGCTCAAGGTGGTTTTATTCCAACCTGAGTTTGGACTACCCACAGACGTCCGCTTCTGGGGTTGCCCTGGAGGACTTGGGACATTCCTGCTGAGGATTGGGCATGGAGTTGGCATGGTTGCTTGTATCACAGAGACCCCAGCAGTGCCAGGTATGCAGGGAAGCCAGCATCCATGGGTGCAGAAGATATGGCTCTATTAAATATATTTTTTTAAGACTTTGGCAGCTGGCACTCAAATGGTCTCCCTGACTGGTCCTTCTCTATTGCTTGGCACAGCAGGCACTCAAAAGGGAGCCCTGGCTGGTCCTTCTCTATTACACAATTGTCAGGGCCAGCATGAGGGGAGAAAGGGGCGATAGTGGTGGTTCCACCCACTGCACATGACTCAGCAGTAGCACCCTGCTTCCATTGCCACCTGGTTTCTCTCCAAAGGCATTCTCTGTTTCAGATTTCTATCCTTCTTCCCCTCAGGCCATCTCCTGCAGTCAATAGCAGTCCTCATCCCAGGATTACTCTCCAATCTCCACGCTCCAGCTCCCGGCTGTGCACACCAGTGGACATGCATCCCAGTCTGGAGCATGTACTGTCATGGTGCAGATTGTCTGTGTGTTTCTCACTCTATTCAGACTGTCACAGAGCATCTGTTTCACCCTCCTCCAACAGCCTCAAATGCTTCTCTTCTGTTCCAACCAATTGTCCTGGACTTGGAGTCAAGGACCCCTACAAGTATTAGTCAGTGTTCTCTGAGAACTGATGTATCTACAGATGTATTTCTAATGCATCCTTGGAGAGAGATGTACTCTATGTCCATCTAATCCTCTGCCATCTTGGTTTTCTCCACAGGGATTTTTATTTTTTTAATCATGCATGTTGGCTTTTGTCTATTGCTGTCATTAAATGATTATATTACTTTTCTCCTTTAGATAGAGATATGGTAAATTACATTAACTAACTTTTGAATGTTGAACCAGCCTTGGAAGCCTAAAATAAATCTCACTTGTTTATGGTTTACAAACTTTATTCATGATTGCATTTTATTTGCTAATATTTTGTGGAGGATGTTTACGTTTATTTGCAAATAATTGAGAGATGGGATTTTAACTTTCTTTTCTTGTTAAGTCATTTTCTGTTTTTCATATTAAGATAGTGCCAGCCTTACAGCCCAACCATCAACAGACAATTGGATTAAAGATTTATGAGCATGGCCCCGCCCATCAGAACAAGACTCAGATTCCCCCAAGTCAGTATCTCCCATCAGGAACCTTCCAAAACCTCTTATATTTATCTATCAGAGGGCAGACAGAATGAAAACCACAATCACAGAGAATTAACCAAAATGATCACATGGATCACAGCCTTGTGACCCAATGAACTCAATGAAATGATGAGGCATGCCAAATAGGGCCACCCAAGATGGATGAGTCATGGTGGAGTTCTGACAAAACATGGTCCACTGGAGAAGGAATGGCAAACCATTTCAATATTCGTGCCTTTGGAACCCATAAATAGTATGAAAAAGCAAAAAGATATGACACTGAAAGATGAATGCCCCAGGTTTGTAAGTGTCCAATATGCTACTGGAGAAGAGTGGAGAAATAACTCCAGAAAGAATGAAGAGATGAAGCCAAAGCAAAAACAGCTCCCAGTTGTGGATGTTACTGGTGATGGATGTAAAATCCAATGCTGTAAAGAACAATATTACATAGGAACCTGAAATGTTAGGTCCATGAATCTAACATGGAAGTGGTCAAACAGGAGATGACAAGAGTGACCACTGACATTTTAAGAATCAGTGAATTAAAAGGGATTAAGTTCAGTTCAGCTCAGTCACTCAATCCTGTTCAACTCTGCCACCTCATGGACCACAGCACACCAGGCCTCCTGGAGTTTACTCAAACTCATGTCCATTGAGTCAGTGATGCCATCAAACCATCTCATCCTCTGTCGTCCACTTCTCCTCCTACCCTCAGTCTTTCCCAGCATCAGGGTCTTCTCTAATGAGTCAGTTCTTCACATCAGGTGGCCAAAGTATTGGAGTTTCAGCTTCTACATCAGTCCTTCCAATGAACACTCAAGACTGATTTCCTTTGGGATGGACTAGTTGGATCTCCTTGCAGTCCAAGGGACTCTCAAGAGTCTTCTCCAACACCACAGTTCAAAAACATCAATTCTTCAGTGCTCAGCTTTCTTCATAGTCCAACTCTCACATCCATACATGACCACAGGAAAAACCATAGCCTTGACTAGATGGATATTTTTTGGCAATGTCTCTGCTTTTTAATATGCTGTCTAGGTTGGTCATGACTTTTCTACCAAGGGGTAAGCCTCTTTTAATTTCATGGCTGCAATTACCATCTGCAGTGATTTTGGAGCCTCCCAAAATAAAGTCAGCCACTGTTTCCACTGTTTCTCCATCTATTTGCCATGAAGTGATGGGACTGGATGTGATGATCTTATTTTTCTGAATGTTGAGCTTTAAGCCAGCTGTTTCACTCTCCTCTTTTCATCAAGAGGCTCTTTAGCTTCTGCATTTTCTTCCATAAAATTGGTGTCATCTGCATATCTGAGGTTATTGATATTTCTCTTGGCAATCTTGATTCCAGCTTGTGCTTCATCTAGCCCAACATTTCTCATGATGTACTCTGCATATAAGTTAAATAAGTAGGGTGACAAAATGGATGGGAATGGACAAATTTAATTCAGATGACCATTTTATCTACTAATGTGGGCAAAAATCCCTTAGAAGAAATGGAGTAGCCCTCATGGTCAACAAAACAGTCCAAAATTCAGTACTTGGGTGCAGTCTCAAAAAATGACAGAATGATCTCTGTTCATTTCTAAGGCAAACCATTCAAAATCACAGTAATCCAAGTATAAGCCCCAATCACTAATGCCAAAGAAGCTCAAGTTGAACAGTTCTATGATGACCTAAAGGGCCTTCTAGAACTAACACCAAAGAAAGATGTCCTTTTCATCATAAAGGGACAGGAATGCAAAAGTAGGAAGTCAAGAGATATCAAGAGTAACAGGCAAGTCTGGCCTTGGAGTACAAAATGAGGCAGGGCAAAGGCTAACAAGAGTTTTGCCAAGAGAACACACTGGTTATAGCAAATACCCTCTTCCAACAACACAAGAGATGACTCTAAACACGGACATCACCAGATGGTCAATACCAAAACCATATTGATTATGTTCTTTGAGCCGAAGATGGGGAAGCTCTACGCAGTCAGCCAAAACAAGACTGGGAGCTGACTGTGGCTCAGATCATAAACTCTTTATTGCCAAATTCAGACTTAAATGGAATAAAGTAGGGAAAACCACTGGACCATTCAGGTATGACCTAAATCAAATCCTTTATGATTATATAATGGAAGTGATAAATAGATTCAAGGGATTAGATGTGATAGAGTGACTGAAGAGCTATGGGTGGAGGTTCGTGACATTATATAGGAGATAGACCATCCCTAAGAAAGAGAAATACAAAAAGGAAAAATGGTTGTCTGAGGAGGCATTACAAATAGCTGAGAAAAGAAGAGAAGCAAATGCAAAGGAAAAAATGAAAAATACACTCATCTGAATGCAGAGTTCCAAAGAATAGCAATAACAGATAAGATAGCCTTTCTCAGTGATCAATGCAAAGAAATAGAGGGAAACAACAGAATGGGAAAGAGTAGATATCTCTTCAAGAAAATTAGAGATACTAAGGGAACATTTCATGGCAAAATGGGCACAATAAAGGACAGATGTTACAGACCTAACAGAAGCAGAAGCTATTAAGAAGAGGTGGCAAGAATACACAGAAGAACTGTACAAAAAAATCTTAATGAACCAGGTAACCACAATAGTGTGATCACTCACCTAGAGCTAGAGATCCTGGAATGTGATTCCTTAGGAAGTATCTGTACGAATAAAACTAGTGGAAGTCACAGAATTCTTGTTCAGCTCTTTCAGATCCTAAAAGATAATGCTGTGAAAGTGCTACAGTCAATATGCCAGTAAATTAGGAAAACTCAGCAGTGGCCACAGTACTGGAAAAGGTCAGTTTTTATTACAATCTCAAATAAAAGCAATGCCAAATAATGTTCAAACTACTGCACAATTGCACTCATTTCACACACTAGCAAGGTAATGCTCAAAATTGTTCAAGCAAGGCTTCAACAGTACATGAACTGAGAACTTCCAGATGTTCAAGCTGGATTTAGAAAAGGTAGAGGAATCAGAGATCAAATTGCCAATATCTGTTGGATCATAGAGAAAGCAAGAGAGTTCCAGAAAAACATCTACTTCTGCTTTATTGACTATGTCAAAGCTTTGTGTGGATCACAACAAACTGCAGAAAATTCTGAAAGAGATGGAAAATACGAGACCACCCGACCTGTCTCCTGAAAAATCTGTGTGCAGGTCAAGAAGCAACAGTTAGAACTGGACATGAAACAACGGACTGGTTCCAAATAGAAAAAGGAGTATGTCAAGGCTGTATATTGTCATCCTGCTTATTTAATTTCTATGAAGAGTACATCATGAGAAACGCTGGGGTGGAAGAAGCACAAGCTGGAATCAGATTGCAGGAGAAATATCAATAACCTCAGATATGCAGATGACACCATTCTTATGGCAAAAAGTGAAGAGGAACTAAAAAGCCAGAGTGAAAAAGCTGGTTTAAAACTCAACATTCAAAAAACGAAGATCTTGGCATTCGATCCCATTACCCCATGGGAAATAGATGGGGAAACAATAGAAGCAGCGAGAGACTTTATTTTCTTGGGATCCAAAATCACTGCAGATGGTGACTGCAGCCATGAAATTAAAAGATGCTTGTTCCTTGGAAGAAAAATGATAACAAACCTAGATAGGAAATTAAAAAGTAGAGAAATTACTTTGCCAACAAAGATCCATCTAATCAAAGCTATCGTTTCTCCAGTAGTCATGTATGGATATGAGAGTTGGGCCATAAAGAAAGCTGAGCACCAAAGTACTGATGCTTTTGAATTGTGGTGTTGGAGAAGACTCTTGAGAGTCCCTTGGACTGCAAGAATATCAAACCAGTCAATCCTAAAGGAAATCAGTTTCGAATAATCATTAGAAGGACTGATGCTGAAGCTGAAGCTCCAATATTTGACTACTTGATGTGAAGAACTGACTCCTTGGAAAAGACCCTGATGCTGGGAAAGATTGAAGGCAGGAGAAGGGGATGACAGAGGATGAGATGGTTGGATGGCATCACAGACTCTATGGATATGAGTTTGAGCAAGCTCCAGGGATTGGTGATGGACAGGGAAGCCTGGCATGCTACAGTCCATGGGTCGCAAAGAGTTGGACACGGCTGAGTGACTGAACTGTACTGAGTCTCAGAAGAAATACTTGATCATCTTCTGCTTCTCCATCTGGAAGGTTGTGTGCAGAATTAGTATTATTTCTTCCTAAATATTTTCAGAATTCACCAGTGAATACACCTGGACTTGCTACTTTATTATTTTTTGGAAGGTTTTAGTTGATTTAAATGTTGATAGGTAGTTATTCAAGTCATTTGTTTTTCTTGTGTGAACTTGTGTCTCTGAAATAATTAGTATATTGCTTTGGTACACATTTACCCCTTTCTTCCCACCATCACCCTTGTCTTTTAATTGGATACAGTGTTTACAATTTATATTCTTGAAACCCTTAGTCCTGTGGGCTGTGTTCCTCACCCTTCCTTAGATGATGAAAGAGGCCAGAGAAGGTTAAATGGTGGGAATTTCCCTTTCCCATATGAGATAAGGATATGGTCTTATCTAATGTGGTCTCCTGGATAGTAGACCTTTGTTACAAAGAAGGCTCTGGGAATATTTCATTATAGTTACTCTTTGCTTCCCCCTGCCAAAGTTAGGAGATGAGTCTTTCTAGGATCTTCACTATGAGAATATAGTAGGGTCTCCAAATATAAAGGCCAAAGTTAAATAGGGTCATCTTTAGGACTGTGGCCCCTAGAGATTTCTCCCTTTCATGCTAGTCCACACCCCGCCTCCAGTAATTCATCAAAATTTCCCTGTTAGTGTTCCTACCACTTTATGACTCCAGTAGCTTTTGCCCCATTTGGATAAGATGATCTCAGTTCTTTCTTCCTGGATGTACCTGTCCCCACATATTTTGGAGTGACAGTCTTGCAACCTTGACTCTGTGATGATTCTTTAAAAAGTTGTGAATTTTCACTTTGCCTACTAGCTTTCATTTGTTTTAAGGACAAGAGTGATGATCTCCAGACTCTACATGTTGGAACAGAAACCAAAAGTCACTCATCCTTCCTGAACTTCTTGGAGTCTTGTAGAACTTGGTGCATTTTCATTGGCAAAACTGAGGGTGAAGTTGGGAATTGCAGCTGGGAGTCAAAGAGTCAGCACTATAAGACCAAGGACTAGTTCTGTTCACCTTTACACCAGGTTAAGAGTTTACTTTCGATACTTGACAGTTTGGCTTCAATTTCTTTTACATTGATTACATGACTTAAGATACCTAGGTCCTTTAATTCTCAAAATTATTGCTCAATCAAGCTCAAAAATTGCAAAGGAGGCCCAATCCAGGAAAAGTCTGACTCTGTGTACCTCTACTTTAAATCTGGGCCCCTCAGCAGCCCCCTGCTACTCATCCCTCATCTTGGCCCAGGCAGAGCTCCAAGGGTGCCTGTCTCTTTCACTAAGGCTCTGTCCTGGACCTTTCTGAGGAGAGGTGGGGACTGACATTCACTCTCCATGTCCTGATGAAGCAGAGCTCAAAGAGGCCATGTGGTAGAGGCCCTTACCCCCACTGACTGTGGTAACCACAAGGAAGTGGGGGCTTTTTTCCTGCCCACCAAGTAAAAACCCTCCTCAGCCTGTGAACCTTCTTACCTGGAGCCTTCACCTGGGCGTGTCCTTGTCTCTGATGGTTTACATCCATGTCTTTACTCTGTCATTTGTTCAACAAATATTCTTTAAGTGTTGCTGTAGTTGGCCACCAGAAGATGAGCAGGTGACCAGATAGACACTGCCCCTAGCCTGAGGAACCAGTGGTGCCAGGGGCTCAGGTCCTAGAGACACAATTGCACTAAAGAGTGAGAAAGCTTTGCATGATGCCATCGGGACAAATGCCTTTGTCCAGTGGCCCAGAAAGACTTCTCTGATGTACTGATGTCTTCAGACAAGTTCTGGAGGATGAGGAAAGAGTTGGCTTTGTGAAGACGGTGGAAAAATTGTCCTATACATAAATGAAGGATGAGCAAAGTCTTGAAAGTAAAAGAGAGCTTGGGCTTTTCAAGAAGCTGAAAGATATTTGACCAGAGCAGGGCACAGAGAAGTAAGAAGGACGTCAAGAGGAAGTCAGTCCAGGTGAGAATACTGGGAGACCACTGACACCTCACCAGTGATTTAGAGGTTTTATTCTAAGGTTGAATGGAGGCTTCTGAAGGGTCTAAGTAGAGGTGTGCATGCACAGGCTATTTCTGAAGGATCACAGCAGGATAGAGGATGGATTGTAAGTTGGTAACCAGGGAAGCCAATTGGGAAGTCCTGCCTGTTGACCAGGTTGGCAATGAAGGTGACTTACATGAGAGTGGTTCTGGAGAGAGAGTGGATTCAAAAGATGCTTAGCATGGAGAGCTCTTCTCTTGGTCTTCCTGATGCAGGCTCCCTCATTCAGGTCTGCAGAGAGTCTCTGCTTGGTGCTCCCTCCTCCCCTTCCCCACCATGCTCCACTCTCCCTCATCCTGTTTTTGATTAGTTCAAAGCACTAGATACTATCTGGCATTGTGCCATCTCAATCATTTCATATTACATGACATATTTTCTGCAACACTGGTTTACTCAATGGACTACATTTTCTAGATGGCAGCTAAGAAAGAGGTTTGTTCTCTACTACTGGCCCTCAAACACATCACTCCTCCCTTCCTTATCACTCACTGGAATTTCACATTCTATAGATTTCTGATGACTTTCAGGAAGGAAGCCATTTGGTTGAACTTAAGTTGAAATTGTGATCACACAACAAACTTAAAGCCTTACCCCTCATTCCTCTAGGCTGACTTGGGGTGGGGTTGAGCAGTGCACAGTTAATGTGCCATCTGTGTAATTCTTTGTCTTTACTTTCTCCTTGCTCTCACTTCTTTATAGCTCCTTTAGGGTTGGGGATAGCTCAGAGGGATCAGAAGTAAAGAAATAAAAGGCTTTTGACTTGGTTGGCTCTCCATGGAGTTCTTTCTTGTCAAAGCCCTTGGTCTCAGGAAGCATCTTTGGTCCTCCCTGGGGCTCATGAATAAATAGGTTCTTTCAAAACTACTGGCTGGGCTCTCTGCACTTCCCATGCCCTAAAGCAGAATCCCATCCAGGAATCTTCTCACCGTAGGCTGCAACCCTCTTGGCAGGGGGTGGTTAACATAGGTGGAACCCAGACCACTCAGAGCCTCACCAACCTCACCAAGGGTGAGGCCAAGAAAATTCCTGCATTCTTTTCCCACTTGACCCTAATAGAAGTGCCCAGTCCCTGCCTCCTGCATTTATTCCAGCTGTGCACTCTCCCACAGTCCAGGGGAGAACTGACACCCTCTCCCAAGGACTGTCGGGGGCTCTCTCCTAAGACAGTGTGGGATGCACAAGATTTGATCTCAGCCCTCATCCTGAATGCAGTGTTCAGGTAATGGGAAGCCCAAACACTGAAACAATTCCTTGAAAGAGGGGCTCTCATTTGACCTGGCTTGAGATAGAAGCAGGCCACAAAATCTTCTTTTTCTATAATCTTCAAAGAAGTCTGCCCACATGGACTCTTTCAAGTTAAAGATGAGTGATGAGTTAAGAGGACCAGGATCAGCAGTCCTAACATATAATTGGAATATAGGAATATTTATCACTCATTGCTCTCAACTTGAAGCTTTTGCCAAAATTCTGAAATGCCAAGGCAAAGCCCATGGCAAATAATTCTAATTTTCTATTGCTGTTCAGTTCCTGATTCTTTGTCACCCATGGACAGCAGCACACTAGGCTTCCCTGTCTTTTACTATCTCCTGGAGTTTGCTCAAACACACGACCATTGACTTGATGATGTTATCCAACCATCTCATCTTCTGTTTTCCCCCTCTCCTCCTGCCCTCAGTCTTTCCCAGCATCAGGGTCTTTTCAATATAAGTCAACTCTTCACATCAGGTGGCCAAAGTACTGCAGCTTCAGTTTTAGCTTCAGCATCAAATCTTCCAATGAATATTCAGGGTTAATTTTCTTTAGGATTAACTGATTTGATCTCTTTGCTGTCCAATGAATTCTTAAGAGTCTTCTCCAGCACCACAGTTTGAAAGGATCAGTTCTTCAGTGCTCAGCCTTCTTTATGATCCAACTCTGACATCCACAAATGACTACTGGAAAAACCATAGCTTTGACCAGGCGGACATTTGTCAGCCAAGTAATGTCTCTGGTTTCTAATGTGCTGTCTAGGTTTATCATAGATTTTCTTCCAAGGAATGAATGTCTTTAAATTTCAAGGCTGCACTTACAAACTGCAGTGATTTTGGAGCCCAAGAAAAATAAAGTCAGTCTCTGTTTCCATTGTTTCCCCATCTATTTGCCATGAAGTGATGAAACTGGATGCCATGATCTTTGTTTTTTTAATGTTGAGTTTTAAGCCAGATTTTTCACTCTCCTTTTTCACCTTCATCAAGATGCTCTTTCATTCCTATTCATTTCTGAGATAAGGGTGGTGTCATCTGCATATGTGAGGTTATTGATATTTCTCTGAGAAATCTTGATTCCAGTTTGTGCTTCATCTAGCCTGGCATTTTGCATGATGTACTCTGCACAGAAGTTAAATAAACAGGGTGACAATATACAGTCTTGATGTACTCCTTTTCTAATTTTGAGCCAGTCCATTGCTTCATGTCTGGTTCTAACTGTTGCTTCTTGACTTGCATACAGATTTCTCAGAAGGCAGGTGGTCTGGTATTCCCATCATTAAGAATACTCCATGATTTGTGATCCACACAGTCAAAGGTTTAGTGAAGTCAATGAAACAGATATTTTTCTGTAATTCCCTTGCTTTTTCTATGATCGAATGGATGCTGGCAATTTGAACTCCGGTTCCTCTGCCTTTCCTAAATCCAGCTGGTACATTTGGTTCACAGAATGTTGACGCTGAGCTTGGAGGATTTTGAGCTAGCATGTGAAATGAACTCATTTGAGTAGTATGAGCATTCTTTGGCATTGCCTTTCTTTGGGATTGGAATGAAAACTGACCTTTTCCAGTCCTGTGGCCACTGCTGAGTTTTCCAAATTTTCTGGCATGTTGTGTGCAGCCCTTTAACAGCATCATCTTTTAGGATTTGAAACAGCTCAACCAGAATTCCATCACCTCCACTAGCTTTGTTTATAGTCAGGCTTCCTAAGACCCACTTGACTTCACTCCAGGATGTCGGCTCTAGGTGAGTGATCACACCATCATGGTTATCCAAGTCATTAAGATATTTTTTGCACACTTCTGTGTATTCTTGCCACCTCTTCTTAATATCTTTTGCTTCTGTTAGGGCCATACTGTTTCTCTCCTTTATTGTGCCCATCTTCGCATGAAATGTTCCCTTGGTATCTCTAACTTTCTTGAAGAGATCTCTAGTCTTTCAAATTCTAGTGTTTTCCTCTATTTCTTTGCATTGTTCACTTAGGAAGGCTTTCTTATCTCTCCTTGCTGTCTTTTGGAGCTCTGCATTCAGATGGTATATATTTACTTTTCTCCTTTGCCTTTCACTCTTTTTTCAGTTATTTGTAAGGCCTCTTCAGACAACAATTTTGCTCCTGTGGTCATGTATAGATGTGAGAGTTGGACTGTGAAGAAGGCTGAGCGCCGAAGAATTGATGCTTTTGAACTGTGGTGTTGGAGAAGACTCTTGAGAGTCCCTTGGACTGCAAGGAGATCCAACCAGTCCATTCTGAAGGAGATCAACCCTGGGATTTCTTTGGAGGGAATGATGCTAAAACTGAAGCTCCAGTATTTTGGCTACCTCATGCAAAGAGTTGACTCATTGGAAAAGACCCTGATGCTGGGAGGGATTGGGGGCAGGAGGAGAAGGGGACAACCGAGGATGAGATGTCTGGATGGCATCACGGACTCAATGGACATGAGTCTGAGTGAACTCCGGGAGTTGGTGATGGACAGAGAGGCCTGGCGTGCTGCGATTCATGGGGTCGCAGAGTCGGACACGACTGAGCGACTGAACTGAACTGAACTGAACTGCATTTCTGTTTCTTGGGGTTGCTTTTGATCACTGCCTCCTGTACAATGTTACAAACCTCTGTCACTAGTTCTTTAGGCACTCTATCAGATCTAATCCCTTGAATCTATTTGTCACTTCCACTGTATAATCATAAGGGATTTCAGTTCAGTTCAGTTCAGTCGCTCAGTTGTGTCTGACTCTTTGCAACGTCATGAATTGCAGCACGCCAGGCCTCCCTGTCCATCACCAACTCCTGGAGTTCATGCAAACTCATGTCCATCGAGTGAGTGATGCCATCCAGCCATCTCATCCTCTGTTGTCCCCTTCTCCTCCTGCCCCCAATCCCTCCCAGCATCAGAGTCTTTTCCAATGAGTCAAATCTTTGCACAAAGTGGCCAAATTACTGGATTTTCAGTTTCAGCATCATTCCCTCCAAAGAAATCCCAGGGTTGATCTCCTTCAGAATGGACTGGTTGGATCTCCTTGCAGTCCAAGGGACTCTCAAGAGTCTTCTCTAACACCAAGTTCAAAAGCATCAATTCTTTGGTGCTCAGCTTTCTTCACAGTCCAACTCTGACATCCGTACATGACCACTGGAAAAACCATAGCCTTGACTAGACAGACCTTAGTTGGCAAAGTAATGTCTCTGTTTTTCAATATGCTGTCTAGGTTGGTCATAACTTTTCTTCCACGGAGTAAGTGTCTTTTAATTTCATGGCTGCAATGACCATCCGCAGTGATTTTGGAGCCCCAAAATATAAAGTCTGACACTGTTTCCACTCTTTCCCCATCTATTTCCCATGAAGTGATGGGACCAGATGCCATGATCTTCGTTTTCTGAATGTTGCGCTTTAAGCCAACTTTTTCATTGTCCTCTTTCACTTTCATCAAAAGGCTTTTTAGTTCCTCTTCACTTTCTGCCATGAGGGTGGTGTCATCTGCATATTGGAAGTTATTGATATTTCTCCCAGCAATCTTGATTCCAGCTTGTGCTTCTTCCAGCCCAGCATTTCTCATGATGTACTCTGCATATAAGTTAAATAAGCAGGGTGACAATACACAGTCTTGATGTACTCCTTTTCCTATTTGGAGGTATACATAAAGCCATTCAGCTTAATTTTCTTTGGCATTAGTGGTTGGAGCATAGACGAGGATTACTGTGATATTGAATGGTTTGCCTTGGAAATGAAATGAGGTCATTCTGTCATTTTTGAGATTGCACCCAAGTATTATATATTGGACTCTTTCGTTGATTATGAAGGCTACTCCATTTTTCTATGGGATTCTTCCCCACAGTAGTAGATATAATGGTCATTTGAATGTAATGTAGATATAATGCCCATCCCCATCCATTTTAGTTCACTGATTCCCAAAATGTCAATGTTCACTCTTGCCATCTCCTGTTGACCACTTCCAATTTACCTTGATTCATGGACCTAACTTTCCAGGTTCCTATGCAATACTGTTCTTTACAGGATCAGACTTTACTTTCATCACCAGACAGATACACAACTGGGCATCATTTCCACTTTGGCTCAGCCTCATATTCCTTCTGGAGCTATTTCTCTCCTCTTCCTCAGTAGCATATTTGACACCTAATGACCTGGAGGATTCATCTTTCAGTGTTGTATCTTTTTGCTTTTTCATACTGTTTATGGGGCTCTCAAGGCAAAAATGCTGAAGTGGTTTGCCATTCTCTTTTCCAGTGGACCATGTTTTGTTAAAACTCTCCTCCATGACCAGTCCATTTTTTTTTTTTGTGGCCCTACATGGCATGGCTCCTAGTTTCATTGAATTATAGAAGGCTATGATCCATGTGATCATTTTGGTTAGTTTTCTGTGGTTGTGGTTTTCATTCTGTCTTCCTTCTAATGGATAAGCATAAGAGGGTTTTGCAAGCTCCTCGATGGGAAATAGTGGCTGTAGGAAAACTGGGTCTTGCTTTGGTGCAGACTTCCATGCTCAGTAAATTTTATTCCAATTTTCTGCTGATGGTTGGGGCTATACTCCTTCCCTGTAATTTGGCCTGATGTGGCCTAGTCCTAGAATCTGCAGTCTTTAGCAGGCTACAGGCCCTATGGTAAGGGTAATTATCCCTACCATAATTCTGATAATTCTAATTTTTAATTTCCCACTAGAATTATGAGTCCTGTAGGACAAAGGGTGATTTGTTTGCCTCTGTGTTTCCAGAAACTGCAAGAACGTTCTGCACATAGAGACAGAATGAATGAATGGACATGTACCAGCACAGTGACACTATAAAGATGAATAAAAGAAGAGACTAGCATACAGTTCATATTGACCTTGCCTCCTGGTGATAAACACATTGTTTTCTAAATGTCTATTTAGAAGACTCAGTTCTGGGACATGGATGAGCAGTAAACTGATTTTGGCATGTAGGTAACAGACTTGGGTCTAGGGGTGGGTTACAGACTCAGGTCTGGAGTTGAGTGACATACTCAGGACTGCAGAGGTGGGTGAGCAGACTCAGAACTAGGGATGGGTTACCAACTCACATCTGAGAGTGGGTGAGAAGTAGTCTCAGGTCTGAGATTTGAGTTAAGAGCGTAACTTTGATTTGGGGCTCAATTGTGACTCCTTTTAAATGAACCTGAAGGCATTAAAACTTATAAATAAGTTTTATATGAACTTATTGGCTAATGGGTCTATTTGGATCCTTGGATCCCTAAGGTTGATTAACTTAGAGGCAGACCTTCCTGATGCCCCTAAGGCATCTGTAACCGATGCTCATTACAATCTCATGCCTTCCTTGCCTCTGACATAACTGTGGGCCCGGCCATGCTTGCATCTTGCCAATTCCATTTAAATCAGGAACCTACTCCTTGGCCTCCCCTCCTTCCTGTTCCTGTTCTGCAGAGAAGAATCAAGACAGAGACTTCCAAGGACTCTAATACTCTCCTCTTTAAATAGCCTTGGTGATAGGAATATCCTCTGGGCTGTTTCAAAAGACACAGTTAGAGTGTAGTTGGGAGGGTTGCTCCTTGTGAAGGTCTGAGGTTCTATCTCACTTACAAGCTAACAGGTTAGTTACAGGAACACTAACAGAAAAATGAGACACTTGGACCAGAGATGAAAGACTATTATAGTAATAGCAGCAGCCATCGTGTAAACATAGTTATGCTATGTTCTTTGTCCCCAAGCACACAGAGGCTGTAATGGGCACAGATCCATGCCACACACATAGTGAGTTTGTGTTGCAGCTGAAGAACCCTGGCCAAAAGCCCATGGCTTTCTGAGCAAATAGCAGATGTTACAGCAAACAGTAGTTGCGTGATAGGTCACTCCATGGTTACTTTGACTTGCTTAGGTGCCTCAGAAATCTCTCATCATCCAGACTGACCTGCCAGGCAGCTAAGTACTCTTGGTAAGACTGCAGGATTGCCAGGCCCATGGTGGGCTTTCATTCTCAACAGGCACATATTATCAACCATCCCAACATTTTTGCTTCCAAAAATTTCCTAAGGATATCTATCCATTCTCCCTTGATTTTGGCTGATATCAATCAGCGTCTTTCAAGCTTCCTGACGTTAGCTTCTCAGATTTTCCATTTTAACTGATCCTGGGACATTTGGACTCTGAGGAGTGGTTGGGTTGGGACATGAGAAGAGAGAGGCTCTCTACCAGATAAACTCCCTGCTGAGATTGTTAGAGAGTAGTCAGGCAGGGCAGGAGAGAATGTGGAGGACAGCGGGCCTGGGCCTAAGATGCTCAGCTGTAGGGGAGAGCTATCCCACTGCTATCCCACTGTGTCCTAGGATAGGACAGCATGATATTGGGAAAGCAAAATTCAGGTCATGCAACTCATTTGCCCCTGTCCCCTCACTTTCCCTCTCTGAGCATCACTTTTCTTGTCTGGCAAATGGAGACACTAATACTTTTTCTAGACATTTTTTTGGAGAATGCTAAGCAGAAAATAAGAGTGTGCATGTTAACTCACTCTGTAAATGTGCTTGCTCAGCTTTCAGAAAGCTAAAGTGGTCATTTCTAATCCTTTGGCACATAGAGATGGTAGTGCTTTGAGGCTATCTGTTTTTCCCTAGTTATAGTAAGGCTTGGTGTTAGTAAACTTCAGGTTAGAACCCTGATTGATCACACGGTGAGCTTCTGAACTTTGCCAAGCCTTGGCTTTCCTATTGGTAGAATACAGGTAATACCAGCAACAGAAATTTGTAGTGAAAATGAGAAATAAAAAGTTCTTATTACTGTTCTTGTCACATGGAACACGCTGAAGATTAATTTTGCAAATGCACAGAGCTCTTCTTTTACTGCAGTCTTTTTAGAGTTTTGTTCAAGATTCCATGTCTTTCTTCCCAAGATTTAGCTAAAGAAGTGCCATCTGTCCCTTTCAGGCTTGAGATGGCCTGAGAGCCAGGTTCAGAGCACAGGGTGCAGACGATAGGCCACCCAGCCATTCCTGGATCTGTAGGCACCCACGTGTTTCCCAACATGACCCTGATCGTGAGGATAATTCTGCACAGTGGGGAGGGCAATGAACAATCACGCTGGTAAACAGATGACTGTGAGTAGTGAAAGATGTTTCCAGCCAAGAATTCTGAATATAGTATTTATGGACTCAAGTTGTTACTGGGAATTTATAGTCTAGATGCAAATATAAAGCATATGGTGCTCTCCTCCCAAAATACTCTTTCAATTAAGCTATGCCTGGTGCTCAGCCGTGCTGCTCTTTCATTTGAAGATGCTCTCTAGCACCTCACTCTAATCTGCAACATCACTCTAATTTGCAGAAAATAGGGTGAACAGCTCTCCCTCAGGACACTTTCTGGGAAACAGGCTGTTTCTTTTTGACTGACATGGCTTTGGCCCAGTCTCCAGGGCCCCTACAAGGGTGTCCTGTGATGAAACGTGTGGTTGAATTTTTCTTTCTCTTTCTGTTCCTTGACATGTGAAGATCACGGTGAGGGATGTAGCAGAAAAGGCCGAGTACAGATTTAAGAATAATCTGGAAGAAGATCCCTTGTCTCTAACTTTCAGTTTGTATCATACATGCAGATCAGGAACTGGAAATACCAGGATATATTCTGCATCCAGCCCAAAGTCCAATTGGAAATATATACTCCTGTTTAGAATACCTGCTGTGGGTGTCCAGAAACAGCACCCCACAAGGCAGCACGCTGTGTCCTTGGGCTGCTGGTTTCCAGATCCCATGCTGTTAAATTTGGGGTTAATGCACTGCAGTGTAAACAGTACGTGCACAGGCCCTACGCCAACCAAAGACATGGTATGAACACACAAGCCATCCAGGGGTCATGCTGAGCAGAGTGGTGCAGCCTCTTTAGCAGAAAAATTTCAGAGTAGCTAGTTTTCTTGAGCATTAAAAGTAGGCATGGGTTTTTCCTTTTAGTGCATAAAACACAAAAACACTTATATGCAGAGTACATCATGAGAAATGCTGGGTTGGAGGAAGTACAAGCTGGAATCCACATTGCCAGAAGAAATATCAATAACCTCTGATATGCAGATGATACCACTCTAGCAGAAAGTGAAGAGAAACTAAAGAGCCTCTTGATGAAAGTGAAAGAGAGTGAAAAAGTTGGCTTAAAGCTCAACATTCAGAAAACTAAGATCATGGCATCTGGTCCCATCACTTCATGCAAATAGTTGGGGAAACAGTGGAAACAGTGGCTGACTTTATTTTTCTGGGCTCCAAAATCACTGCAGATGGTGATTGCAGCCATGACATTAAAAGACGCTTACTCCATGGAAGGAAAGTTATGACCAACTTAGACAGCATATTAAAAAGCGGAGACATCACTGTGCCAACAAAGTTCTGTCTAGTCAAAGCTATGGTTTTTCCAGTGGTCATGTATGGATGTGAGAGTTGGACTTTGAAGAAAGCTGAGCACCAAAGAATTGATGCTTTTGAATTGTGGTGCTGGAGAAGACTCTTGAGAGTCCCTTGGACTGCAAGGAGATCTAATCAGTCCATCCTAACAGAGATCAGTCCTGAGTGTTCATTGGAAGGACTGATGTAGAAGCTGAAACTCCAATACTTGGGCCACCTGATGTGAAGAGCTGACTCATTTGAAAAGACTCTGATGCTGGCAAAGACTGGGGGCAGGAGGAGAAGGGGACGACAGAGGATGAGACGGTTGGATGGCATCACCAACTCAATGGACATGGGTTAGGGTGGACGCCGGGATCACTCATGGTGATGGACAGGGAAGCCTGGCATGCTTCTCTCCATGGGGTTGCAAAGAGTTGGACACGACTGAGCAACTGAACTGAACACAAAAACACTCAAAGTTCTGGAATGTAGGTTAATATAAGTCTTTCATAGAGACTTTGTAAAGTTTTGTCAAGTACCAAGAGATGGCTCACATTTTAGCAAACAGCATTTCTATTTCTAGACATCTTTCCACATAAATAACCTAAATTTTGACATTGTTTCGCACCAAGGGCTTTATTGGTATGGCCATTGTGTGTGCATGTATGTAAGCAAATGTATGAGAAAGCAAAGAAATAATATAAATTTTCAGCATCAAGGAAATCAGTGAATCACTTTACAGCCACTAAAAAGCTATCACGTAGCTGTTAAAATTAAGTTTACTTGAAGTTATGTACAAAAATAGCCTTTATGATGTTATTAAGATTTTAAAAATAAGCAAAATTAAAATATGATAAGAGTGAAGCTATTAATACAAAGAAATGAGAAAAAATCTACAGTGATGGCATTTCAAATTGGAAAAAAAGACATTTAAATAACCTATTAATAGACACTTGGAAGAAAATTTTTAGTTCAGTACTAAAAATTAACAGAAAAAATTAAAAAAGTTATTATTATTTTTTTTAATAGTAAAATGACAGTGGTTTAGACATCAACAATGAAAAAGTTACTCAGTGCTGGTGAAATACAATGAAGTCAGTGAGTTTTGTTATTGTTTATTTTGTTTTAAATTATATAGACTGTAGAGTTCTTACTTTTACAGCTTACTTGTTGCTTTTATATAAGTTATATCTGAATAATTTCAAACATATTAAGACAAATTATTTCACTGACATAATGTAAATAGATATTGCACAGTAGGAAAAAATATCTTATTTGTGCATGGGTGAAGAATTGAATAGCTGGCCATTGCATGCCTATCTCATTAAAAAATAACAGGCTTATTGATATATAATTCATACACCATACAATTTGTGCACATAAAAGTACAATTCAATAGTTTTGGTACATTCATACAGCTGAGTAACTATCATCAAAACCATATTAAAACATTTTTGTCAGCTCAAAGTGAAATTTCATACCCATTAGGATTTATTCTCCATTTCCTTCTGTCCTGAATCCTAGGCAAACAATAACCTATGTTTTGTCTCTATAGATTAATCTCTTTAGAATATTTTATGTAAACAAAATTATATAACACATAGTTGCTTGTTCCTAGTTTCTTTCATTTTAAGATTCATCAATGTTGTAGCAGAGGAACAAGATATCAAATTGGGGACATCCATTGGATCATAGAGAAAGCAAGAGAATTCCAGAAAAACATCTACTTCTGCTTCATTGACTATACTAAAGCCTTTGTGGGTATCACAAAAAACTTGAAAATTCTTACAGAGATGGGAATACCAGACACCCTTAGCTACCTCTTGAGAAATTTGTATGCAGGTCAAGAAGCAACACTTAGAACCAGACATGAATGGTTCCAAATTGGCAAAGGAGTATGTTGAGGCTATATACTGTCACCCTGCTTATTTTACTTATATGCAGAGTTTGTGTGTTCAGTTGCTCAGTCGTGGCTGACTCTTTGTGACTCCATGGACTACAGCCCACCTGCCCCCTCTGTCCATGGAATTCTCCAAGCAAAAATACTGGAGTTTGTTGCCATTTCCTTCTCCATATGCAGAGTACATCATGGAAAATGCCAGGCTGGATGAAGCACAAGCTGGAATCAAGATTGCCAGGAGAAATACCAATAATCTCAGATATGCAGATGACATCCCCCTTATGACAGGAAGTGAAGAGGAACTAAAGAGTCTCTTGAAAAGGAAAGAGGAGAGTGAAAGATCTGGCTTAAAATCCAACATTCAAAAAACAAAGATTGTGGCATCTGGTCCCATAACTTCATAGCAAATAGATGGGGAAACAATGGAAACAGTGACAGACTATTTTTTTGGGTTTCAAAATCACTGCAGATGGTGACTGCAGCCATGAAATTAAAAGATGCTTTCTCCTTGGAAGAAAAGTTATGACCAACCTAGACAGCATATTAAAAAGCAGAGACATTACTTTGCCAACAAAGGTCCATCTAGTTAAAGCTATGGTTCTTCCAGTAGTCATGTATGGATGTGAAAGTTGAATTATAAAGAGAACTGAGCACCACATAATTGATGCTTTTGAACTGTGATGTTGGAGAAGACTCTTGAGAGTCCCTTGGACTGCAAGAGCATCAAACCAGTCAGTCCTAAAGGAAATCAGTTTTAAATATTCATTGGAAGGACTTATGCTGAAGCTGAAGCTCCAATACTTTGGGCAGCTGATGTGAAGAATTGACTCATTGGAAAAGACCCTGATGCTGGGAAAGATTGAAGGAGGAGGAGAAGGGGATGACGGAAGATGAGATGGTTAGATGGCATCACTGACTCAATGGACATGAGTTTGAGCAAGCTCTGGGAGTTGGTGATGGACAGGAAAGCCTGGCTGCAAAGAGTCAGACATGCTGAACAACTGACCTGAGCTGAACTGAAAGCTGAACTGAACTTGTAGCATGTATCAATATTTCACTCCTTTTAAATTGTCAAATACTATCCCACTGTATGGATATACCACATTTTATTTATCCATTCATCATTTTTTAGGCATTTGGGTTGTTTCCACACTTTGGCAGTTATGAGTAATGCTGTTATGAACATTGGTATACAAGTTTTGTGTGGACCTATTTGCCTCTGGGTATACAGCCAGGAGTGGAATTTCTATGTTCAGCATTTTTCGGAACTGCCACACTGTTTTCCATAGTGGCTGAAACATTTTACTTTCTCATCAGTGATACATGAGAATTCCAGTTTCTGCACATCCTTTTCAACAGTTGTTATTTTTTCTTTAAGAAGACTATCATTATAGCCATCCTGATGTGAATAAAATGGTATCAAATTTAGTTTTGAATTGCATTTCCCTGATGGTGCTTTGGAACATGTTTTTGTGTGCTATTGGTCATTTGAACATTCCCATATTTTAATTGGGTCATTTATAATCACTTATCAATTATTTGCAAAATGTCCCTCTTATTCTGTGGAAGAATCATCTTTTTACTTTCTTGGTAGTATCTTTTAAATCACAAAAGTTTCAAATTTTGATGAAGGTCAACTTATCTACTTTCCTTTTGTTACTTGTGCTTTTGGTGTCATTTAAGAATGCTTTGCTTAACTCAAAGTCATGAAGATTTGCTCCTATGTTTTCTTTCAAGAGTTTTATAGTTTTATCCTTATCCTTAAGTAAATGATGCATTAGAGTTAGATTTTGTGTGTGCTATGAGGAGGAAGTCCAACTTCATTCTTTTGCATATGGGTATTCAGCAGATCCAGCATCATTTGTTGAAAAGATTATTTGTTCCCCATTGAAATGTCATGGCATCCTTGACAAAATTCAATTGACAGTAAATGTAATGAATCATTTCTGGATTCTAAATTTTTTCCTACTGATCTATATGTCTAATCTTAGGCCAATACTAGAGTCTGATTAGTTTGTAGTAAGTTTTAAAGATGGTCACCTCTTACTATGCTCATACATGGCCTTTTGATGAGACCTTATAAAAACATCTATTTCTGCTTTATTGACTATGCCAAAGCCTTTGACTGTGTGGATCACAATAAACTGTGGAAAATTCTGAAAGAGATGGGAATACCGGACCACCTGACCTGCCTGTTGAGAAACCTATATGCAGGTCAGGAAGCAAAAGTTAGAACTGGACATGAAACAACAGAGTTTTCCAACTAGGAAAAGACTTCCAACTTTTCCAAACAGGAAAAGGAGTACATCAAGGTTGTATATTGTCATCCTACTTGTTTAACTTACATGCAGAGTATATTATGAGAAACGCTGGGCTGGAAGAAAACACAAGCTGGAATCAAGATTGCTAGGAGAAATATCAATAACCTCAGATATGCAGATGACACCACCCTTATGGCAGAAAGTGAAGAGGAATTAAAAAGCCTCTTGATGAATGTGAAAGAGGAGAGTGAAAAAGTTGGCTTAAAGCTCAATATTCAGAAAACGAAGATGATGGCATCTGGTCCCATCACTTCATGGGAAATAGATGGGGAAACAGATGGGGAAACAGTGGAAACAGTGTCAGACTTTATATTTTTGGGCTCCAAAATCACTGCAGATGGTGATTGCAGCCATGAAATTAAAAGATGCTTACTCCTTGGAAGGAAAGTGATGACCAACTTAGATAGCATATTCAAAAGCAGAGACGTTATTTTATCAACAAAGGTCCGTCTAGTCAAAGCTATGGTTTTTCCAGTGGTCATGTATGGTTATGACAGTTGGACTGTGAAGAAAGCTGAGTGCCGAAGAATTGATGCTTTTGAACTGTGGTGTTGGAAAGACTCTTGAGAGTCCCTTGGACTGCAAGGAGATCCAACCAGTCCATCCTAAAGGAGACCAGTCCTGAGTGTTCATTGGAAGGACTGATGCTGAGGCTGAAACTCCAATACTTTGGCCACCTCATGCGAAGAGTTGACTCATTGGAAAAGACCCTGATGTGGGAGGGATTGGGGGCAGGAGGAGAAGGGGATGACAGAGGATGAGATGGCTGGATGGCATCACTGACTCGATGGACGTGAGTTTGAGTGAACTCTGGGAGTTGGTGATGGACAGGGAGGCCTGGCGTGATGAGATTTATGGGGCCGCAGAGTTGGACACGACTGAGCTACTGAACTGAACTGACTGAACTGTTGGAGGTGGAGATGGGGGAAGGGATGAGCTCTCTTCTGTCTCCTCTTGAAACTGTAAGTGAAAGTCACTGAGTCGTGTCTGACTCTTTGTAACCCCATGGACTATACCAGTCCATGGAAATCTCCAGGCCAGAATACTGGAGTGGGTAGCCTTTCCTTTTCTATCGGATCTCCCCAATCCAGAAATCAAACCGGGGTCTCCTACATTGCAGGCAGATTCTCTACCAACTGAGTTATCAGGGAATACTGGAGTGGGTAGCCTTTCCCTTCTCCAGGGAATCTTCTCAACCCAAGATTGAACCCAGGCCTCTCGCACTGCAGGCAGATTCTTTACCAGCTGATCCACAAGGGAAACCCCTGTCTCCTCTTAGAAACACATTAATTCTATAGCTCCAGAGACCCACACTTATGACCTCAGAACTTTATGCCTTTGATCTAGTAATTATACCTCTAGGAATTTGGATTAAATAATTAATCAGAATAGAAAGGCTTTATGCATAAAATTATAAAATAATTATTTCTGACAGAGAAAAATAAGACAGCTAAAGATATCAATGGTAAAGTGGTCAAATAAATTGTGATACATCTATAACCACTAAGGATCTTACTCCCAGTCTCTGGGATTAAAAAAGAGATGTCACATTTCTTTATTTGCTTTAATCAAATTCAGATCTACACAGTCTCTGCCAGGAAGGCAGGAAATTCAACCTTGGTCTTTCTTGGGGCTCTATACTCCCAGGTTATGTAGTATGATCAGGAAAACTCCTCACTCCTCCACCTATGTTGTTACCAGTGACATGCCCTTTGACCACACTTAAGGAGCCCCCTGCTATGGTGGTTCTCTGCTTTCCAGTCAGGTAAAGTACAGGGAGTTTTTGTTGAGGGCTTTAGGGCATCATATGATACTATCCACAGAGGCTTATCACATCCATAGATTTGAGTATTTTCAGGACCTGCCATTCTCTGCTCTAGCTTTAACTTGGAGAAATCCTTCAATCTCTCTCCATTTATATATCACACACACACACACACACACACACACACACACAGAGTCCCCCCAGACTGTGGCCATCAGAATAATCTGCATCTGGATGGCCCATGCCCTTCCAAAGTCCCAGCTCCCTGGCCTGGGCTCTCACACTAAAGACAAGACTCTCCAGAATGGCATTCGAGGCCTATCAAATCTGCCTAAATCTTTAGATATACTGTTGATCTGAAATTGAGGCATTCCAGAGCCCCACCTAGGGATGCAAAGGATACTAGGCTGGAGTTGAGTCCAATCTCTATCAGGTATCTTCTGGGACTTTGTCCTGTGCAAGGTGATACCTAGATGTTATTTTAAAGAAGATATTCCCAACTCCAATATTTTAAACTAAAGCCCATATCGTTTTAGTATATCTTGTGTCTTTATTCCCCTTGTCTCTTCTCTGACCATGCCTCCCTCTATTTTTATTTTCATTGTAAGTCTGTGATTAGTATTATTGTAACAAGTAACTGGAGGAAAGTTCCAACTTTGTTTTAAAAAATGGTTTTTGGTGCTCCTAACATAGCTCAGTTGGTAAAGAATCCTCTTGCAATGCAGGAGACCTGGGTTCGATCCCTGGGTTGGGAAGATTCCCTGGAGAAGGGAAAGGCTACTCACTCCAGTATTCTGGCTTGGAGAATTCCATGGACTATATAGTCCATGAAGTCGCAAAGAGTAGGTCACGATTGAGTGACTGTTACTTCACTTGCAACATCGTGTATTAAATGGTCTATCTTTAGCTCCTCATATGAAATGATAAAGCCATTATATAATAAATTCTCCTATATTTTGTTTTCTTTATTTTGTTATAGTGATATGTTTATAAAATCTTTTCCAACCTGATAATACATATTATATTATTCTTCTCAAAAATAATAAAACTTTTCTCCTAAAATAATAAAAATTATATCATTAATTTTAGAAAATATTTTAATTAGGCAAGTCCTTCTTTATTCTTTATTTTCTTTAATTTTAATTATCCAAGTGAATTACTTTGTCTAGCTCAAGAAAATCAATTTTTTAAAAACCCACGTAAGTTTTAATTTGGCTTTAACTAGCTAATTTAAGGAAAGTTGACATGTTTATAGTATTCAGTTTTACAGTCCTGGATCAAGGTGGGTTTGGACACCTACTCAAACCATTTCTGTCCTTAGCAGGGTGTTAGGGCGTTCTTAGTGGCCTCCCAGGTGGCGCTAGTGGTAAAGAACCCACCTGCCAATGCAGGAGACATGTAAGAGACTCAGGTTTGATATCTGGGTTGGGAAGATTCCCTGGAGGAAGGCACAACAACCCACTCCAGTATTCTTGCTTGGAGAATCCCATGGACAGAGGAGCCTGGTGGGTTATGGTCCATAATGTTGTGAATAGTTGGATACCACTGAAGTGACAGCATGCATGCATGCGTGGCATTCTTCAGACAGGCTGACACATTATTTTTAAGGTGTCTCTAGACACGTTATGGGTTGGTTTGCTGCTGTGCATGGCTTGTGTTTTTCACATGTTTTGCTCCATTTCCAATTTTACTATTGTTTAAAAGAACACTCAGTTTATAAGCAATTGTGTATATTTATCGTTTAACCAGCCACTTAATTCAAGTCTTTTGCTGATCAATTCTCTTTGATCTTCCACACATAAAAGCATATCGTTTGCCAGCAGTGATCATTCTGCTTCTTTTCACTCCAAGACTGTGCCTCTCACTTTATTACTATTCCAGTTGAATTACTTGGTACTTTTAGAAGAGGTTTTAATAGTCTGCTGTTCCTGACCTTAAGTCATATTTTTCCTGAGGAAGATGACTGTTTTCCTTTTAATTTTTTCACCTTTTTTCTTAATTTTTCATCTTTCTCCCTATGTCATTTCCAACTCTGACCTCTACAATGCCCCTTATGCAGGACCTTCTGCACCTCCTGGCCCTCCTATGGTCCTGGCCCTTTACCTCTTTGCCAGGGCCTCCTTCTGATTTCTAGATGGCAACCCACTCCAGTGTTCTTGCCTGGAGAATCCCAGGGACGGGGGAGCCTGGTGGGCTGCCGTCTATGGGATCGCACAGAGTCGGACACGACTGAAGCGACTTAGCAGCAGCAGCAGCAGCCTGGAAGCAGGACCTGAACCAGTGGTGGGTCACTGGGTGCCCTGGGCCCAGGTGACATGTGCCCCTAGGAAGAAAGAAAGGGAGATACGGGTTATAGTTTACTCTACCTAGATTTCTTTTGTATTTTTGCCCTGGATGAAGGGGATTTTGATTTTCCTTTTCTGTAATTTCAACAGATTCCAAAAGAGCACTGTTTGGGAAACTCAAGTTCCCAAGAAGAAGGGGCGCATTCCCTGGTGACATGCTTTTATTTCTTGAAAAGGGGTCATGTTTCATTTACACACTGATTCTGGAGACAAGATCCAGCTCAGGGCTGTCCCCTTTTTCTTCTTAGTGGTGCAGCCAGAAAAAGCTGTCTACCTCTTCGCCCCTTCCATCCAAAACCTGCTCAGGCAGGTGCCTGGTGGGAAAGGCTCCAGAGGTTCCCAGAAAGGGGCTGAGAACTTAATTTATAGGCCAGTCCAGGGTCTCAAGTTTAACAGGGCCTGTTCTGAAGTATAAAGTGTGCTGGTTTGCAGGTACAGAGGGAGCCAGGCTTCATTTCTTCCTTGCTTCTTTCACTTAAGGTGTACTCCATCTAAGCCATGGAAGACCTCATCTATAATGTGACTATTAATATGCATCCAGGGTGTAGTTGTAGGCACTGCAAAAGCCATGTACGCTCCAGCACTGCAGATGTCCTGAGAGTCGAGCTTTGGGAGCTGTGAGGCTCACTCTCATCTATTACAGAACAGATCAGGAAGAGCTCACCAGCAAGGCAGCCTTCCCCAGGCAGTGGGG
>SJXQ01010288.1:29267-71225 GCA_006408695.1 Aepyceros melampus
TAGGGGTCAGAGTTGGGGTCTGGGTCGGGGTCGGGGTAGGGTTGGGGGTGGGAGGGAGGCGGGTAGGCTGCTGCTTCTGACAGTCACTGGACAAGTCCTTCCTTTCGCAGATCATCTGCAGCGCGTTTCTTCCCTTTCTTTTATGAACTCCCTTAATCAGAACGGCAGACGTACTGGCTCATCACGGCAGTGTGCGCTGGCCTCGGGCCTCCGTTTGGAGGGTCGCCAGGCAGCTGGAGGGGGTGATGGGGTGGAGCGCGCGCGAGGTCCTGAAGCCTGAGGCTTCCTGGGGCGGCGGCGCCGCGTGACACGCGGGAGCCTCCGAGCCGAGGGAGCCGCGGTTGGGTGGGGGCTGGCGCCTGGTGGGGAAGGCATTTTCTCCTGGGGGAAGTGACAGAATTCATCTGAGAAGAGATGGGTGAGCAGGGAAGGGGTTGTAAGGTGGGGAGCACCGTCTGTTCTCGATAGACCCTTCCTGGAGCAGAGCAACTACGCAGGAAGAGGCACTGAGGGTGAAGCCTCTGTGATCCTAATGGTCTCCCAGCTCCTTCTAGCCCCTGCTCCTTTGCCCAAGCGCTGTGAGCTCACGCCTATTTAATGTCAATAGACGTAAATGATTTCTTACTGAATGTCATTTGCAAATCACTAGTTTGCATCTCCAAACAGCACTTAATGTCAATTACCTTTCTTTATATCAACTGAAAATCACTGGTTTGTAGTTCCAAGCCTCTCTCAATGCCAATTACTGCTCAGAGTGCTGGCTACACTGTCATTTGACACTGGATTTTTAAGCAGTAACTTGCGTTTAGGGGTTCCATCTGGCTCTATCTTCTTGAGGAGAGCTGCCCTTGTTTTGTGTTAACTCTTAGCTCGCTCTTAGGGTCTCCATCTGGCTCCATCTTCCTGAGGAGAGCTGCCATTGTCTTTTGTTAACCCTGACTCCCTCTTGCACAAGAGGCAGCGCTCTCTCCTTGAGGGAGGCCAGGGGAGGGCTCTTTGGACGTCCGGAGAGCCTGGGTCATGCTACATCATCGATTTGACATCTAGGCAGATCCCAAGGTCCTTGTGAGGGGAGAGAGATATTGCAGGCATGAGCACCCCTGCCTCCCCAGCTCTCAGGACCAGCATCCTTACTCTGCCTTCCCTGAAAGACCAAGTCTCTTCCCTGGGGTCTCACCTATGGAGGGGGGGCCGGTGGGATCTTTTCTCTGGCCCTAGAGTGGTTTAGAGGATTAAAGGCGACTGCACAGAGTGTTTAGTGGATTAGCTGGCACAAAGGAAGTGGTGCCTGTGTGTGTAGTGGGGGTGGGGTGCAGTGGCAGGCATTTGGGGAATTACTACTGCTGTCCATCAGCACACAAAGCTTCCCGTGGGCTTCAGTGACAACCAGGTCCAGAGGCTTGGGAGGCCTAAGGGAGCTAGCAGGAAGCCCTGCTTCTACTGTGGATCACGGCTGATCCTCACAACTGCCTGGGAGCTATGGCAACTGCTTGGAGGGAAAATCATCTCCGCAGAGGAAGATGATAAAAAGGGTGACAGGAGAAGGGAAAGAAAAATTGGGAAGACAGGGAGAGGAGGAAGTGCAAATGTTTTCCGTATAGAAGCCCTCTCTGCGTCCTATCTCTTTTAGTGTTGGCAGACAGATGAATTAATGGTAAGTTTCAGAGACAAAGATGTAAATTTTATCCTCAGAGCAAGGTGACACACTGGGGATGATGACCCAGCTGGAAATGCCATATTCAAATGAATGTGGGAATGTATTTGTCATTATTATTTTAATTGCTTTACAATGTTGTGTTGGTTTCTGCTGTACACGTACGACAACGCGTCAGTCTTAACCATGAATAGATGTACGCTCTCTCTTAAACTGCCCTCCCACCCCTGCATCCCACCCCTCTAAGTTATCACAGAATTCATTATATTTGCCATTATTAGCACAAGGATCGGGCGAGGGGGCAAGGAGTGGGTCTTGAGATGCTGACAGACGGCAAGCTCAGCCTTCTCTCCTGGCCATGTTGCACGTTCTGGAGGTTCCAGTGACATTTCCAACTCTGTGAAGTCAGTCATCCAGCCGTCCAGGATGGCTGTTCAGATTTGCCGGCAAACCTTTTTACTGACCATGCCTGAGGTTTGTCAGGAATGACTGGGGAGCAGGGCCAGGAGTCAGGAGAGGGATGTTCATGAATAACCTTACTAAGTGACAGCCACTGAGCAGGTGGCCTTGTAGTGTGATTCACTCAGTCCCCCTGGAAACTAGAAAGGCAGTCGTGGTTGTTACTATTAACAGAGAAATCTGAAGCTCAGAAAGGTTAGTTCAGTGTCTCTCAAAACTTAGTGTCCATCCAAGTTACCCAGGGTCATGTCACAAGGCAGATTCTGAGTTGGAAGTTCTGAGCCAGGGCTGGACTTTCCATCTCTGACCACTGTGGATGCTGCTGGTCTGGGGATTACACTCCGAGGAGTCAGGCTTTAGATCATCTGCCAGGGTCACAGGGCAGCTTCAGGGCAGAGCTACAAAGGATGGTCATTGTTGGCCCTGGGAAGGCTGGTGGAGTCAGCTGTGAGGCTTAGGTGTGCCCTACTGAGGACTTCAATCCATTGATAGATTGGACCTTGGGAGTCTGATAAGGCAGGAACCTGATGATGAGTCTGACAGTGAAAATACGAGTCCTACTGCTTGTGGGGAAGACAGTAGCACAGGCCTGCGTGAGGTATGGAGTGGCTTCTCAGGACAACAAGGGCTAGTCAAGGCTGTAGTCTTAGGTAAGGCTAGAGGTGACAGTGGAGGTGAGCAGTACTCTCTTTCTCAAATTTTCCTTTCAAAATAATTTAAAATTAATTTTTGAAGTAACTTTTACATTACTGAAAAATGTTCAGTCACTAAACTGTGTCTTTGACTCTTTGCGACACCATGGACTGCAGCATGCCAGGCTTCCCTGTCCTTCACTATCTCCTGGAGTTTGCTGAAACTTATGTCCACTGAATCAGTGATGCCATCCAACCATCTCATCCTTTGTTGTCCCCTTCTCCTCCTGCCTTCGATCTTTCCCAGCATCAGAGTCTTTTCCAGTGAGTTAGCTCTTCCTATCAGGTGGCCAAAGTATTGGAGCTTCAGTTTTAGCATCAGTTCTTCCAATGAATATTGAGGGCTGATTTTCCATAGGGTTGACTGGTTTGATTTCCTTGCTGTCCAAAGGATTCTCAAGAGTCTTCCACAGCACCAGTTTGAAAGCATCAGTTTTTCAGTGCTCAGCCCTCTTTATTGTTTTTAAATTTATTTATTTTAATTGGAGGCTAGTTACTTTACAGTATTGTCCTGGTTTTGTCATACATTGACATGCTCATGGCCTTCTTTAAGGCCAACTCTCACATTTGTATATGACTGCTGGATAAACCATAGCTTTGACCATACGCACCTTTATTAGAAAAGTATGTCTCTGCTTTCTAATATGCTGTCTAGGTTTGTCATAGCTTTTCTGCCAAGGAGCAAGCATCTTTTAATGAATTAATCATAGTCAGTGAACAGAAATAGACATTTTTCTGGAATTCCTTTGCCTTCTCTATAATCCACTGAATGTTGGAAATTTAGTCTCTAGTTCTTCTGCGTTTTCTTAATCCAGCTTTTACATCTGGAAATTCTCGATTTATGTACTGCTGAAGCCTAGTTTGAAGAATTTTGAGCATTGTCTTGCTAGCATGTGAGATGAGTGCAATTGTATGGTAGTTTGAACATTCTTTGGCATTGCCTTTCTTTGGGATTGGAATGAAAACTGACATTTTCCAGTCCCGTGGCCTCTGTTGAACTTTCCAAATATTTCAATATTGAGTTCAGAACTTTAACAGCATCATCTTTTAGGGTTTGAAATAGCTCAGCTGCAATTCTCACCTCCACTAGCTTTGTTTATAGTGATGTTCCTAAGGCCCACTTGACTTCACATTCCAGGATGTCTGGCTCCAGGTGAGTGAGCATACCATAGTGATTATCTGGATCATGAAGATCTTTTTTGTAGAGTTCTGTGTATTCTTGCCACCTCTTCTTAATACATTATGCTTCTGTTAGGTCCATACCTTTTCTGTCCTTTATTGTGCCCATCTTTGCATGAAATGTTCCCTTGGTATCTCTAATTTTCTTGAAGAGATCTTTAGTCTTTCCCATCTTATTGTTTTCCTCTATCTCTTTGCACTGTTCACTAAGAAGCCTTTCTTATCTCTCCTTGCTATTCTTTGGAACTCTGCATTCCATTGAGCATATATTTCCCTTTCTCCTTTGCCTTTTGCTTCTCTTCTTTTCTCAGCTAATACCTCTCAGACAAGCACTTTGCCTTCTTGCATTTCTTTTTCTTGGAGATGGTTTTGGTCACTATCTCCTGTACAGTGTTACGAACCTCCATCCATTGTTCTTCAGGTCATCTTGTGGCACAAGGGTAGCACATCGGACTCCATATTTCTTCAGGCACTCTGTCTACCAGATCTAATACTTGAATCTATTCATCATCTCCACTGTATAATTGTAAAAGATTTGATTTAGGTCTTTTATGAATGGCCAGTAGCTTTCCCTACTTTCTTTAAGTATGATTTCTGCAATAAGGAGCTTGTGATCTGAGCCACAGCCAGCTCCAGGTCTTGTTTCCATTTTAAAAGTATAGTTCAGTAACTTTGACAGATGTACACACCTCATATTCATAACCACAGGCAAGATACAGTTCATCTCAGCATTCTAAGATCTTGTGTCCCTTGCAGGCAATCAAACCAGTGCCCCTGGTTGCTTTACTCAGTAGTTTCCTCCTTTGTTCATGCTGGGTAGTGTTTCATTGTTGGATATACCACATTGTTTACCATTTTCCTATTGATGGTTATTTAGAGTGCTTGCAGTTTTTCCTATTATGAGTGCTATGGCCATTCACATAAAAGTGGTTTAGTGGACATGTTTTTGCTTTTCTTTGGTGAATCACAAGGAGTGCAATTGTGGCTTGTATAAGTGAATTCTATATTTTCCTTTTTTAAAATTTTGCAATTTCTAATTTTCCTACAATGAACTCATTTATTTAGCAATTATTTTGCAACTCACCTATTTAGCAATTTATTCACCCATTTAGCAAATGCACTAAGCACCTACTATTTCTCAGGCACTATTATCTGGGGAAAAGGGAGTTGAACCGTGAAAACAGAAATAAATCATGCCCTCATGGAGTTTTTGTTGTTATTCAATTGCTCAGTCGTGTGCAACTCTTTTCAACCCCATGGACTGCAGCATGCCAGGCTTCCCTGTCCATCACCAACTCCTGGAGTTTGCACAAACTCATGTCCACTGAGTCAGTGATGCCATCCAACTATCTCATCCTCTCATCCCTTTCTTCTCTTGCCCACAATCTTTTCCAGCATCAGGGTCTTTTCCAGTGAGTTAGCTCTTTGCACCACGTGGCCAAAGTATTGGAGCTTCAGTTTCAGCATCAGTCCTTCCAATGAATCTTCAGGGTTGATGTCCTTTAGGATTGACTGGTTTGATCTCCTTGCTGTCCAAGGGATGCTCAAGAAAAGATTCTTCTTCTCAGTGAGTTCCCCAGAAATGGGGAAAGAGAGACAAGTGATCATTCCATTATAAACCTTGATGGAAGCAATCAAAGGGTGACAGAGGACTACAGAAGAGGGTGTCTTGGGGGCACTCAAGGAAAGGGCTCTTCGGTACTGGTTCTTGATGGTGGCAGAGGAGTAAGTTAGGTAGAGAAGGCTGGAGAAATCAATTTAAGAAGAAGCAGTGGTTAGTGCAATTGCATAGATGCTTAAAAGAAAGCACTGCATATTGGTAAATTAGAAGATATTCTACCAGGTTATAACAACGTAGATGAAAAAGATATGCTAGAGCTATCCAAGGACAGCTCAAGGTGGGCCTTGAAGACTAAGGAAAGAAGTTTGAAATTTATCCTGAGAACTACTGAAAGATTTTAATGAAGAAGAGAGACATGATCAAATCAGTGTTTTAGGAAAACAAAAACCTTGGGTGGCTTCTTAATAAATATAGCAGCACACATAAACCATACCCAAGTCTACTTCTTTTTCTATAGTCATGAAAACAGCAGGAAAAGAATTTTTTAATACACAAATAGGGACGTCCCTGGTGGTCCAATGGTTAAGATTCTGAGCTCCCAATGCAGGGGGCCTAGGTTCAATTCCTGGTCAGGGAACTATATCCCACATGCCACAATCAAGACCAGCACAGCCAAATATATAAAGAAATATTTATTAAAAATTATAAATGCACAAATACCCACCATAAAGTTTACAGTGAAAAAAGGTGTTGATAATGAAACAGAACAGTCATGTTCAGCTTATAGGAATATAAATGAATAGAAACAACTTGGCAAAAATATGATGGTGTCCGAGAAAGCTGAATATATGCGTGTTCTGTGACATAACAGTTCCACTCCTAGGCATAACCTAACAGAAACGCACACATGTGTTTAAAAAAAAAAAAAAAAAAAAAGGTGTAAGAATATCTACATCAAGAATAGCTCCCAAATTGGAAACTAAGTGTTCATCAAAGTGGATAAATAAATTGTGGTATGGTGGAAAAGTAAGCCATAAATACAGCGTAAGAATGAACTGTAGACATTTTACATTATGGATTAATGTCGCAAACAAAATGCTGAGTGAAAGAAACCAGACAGAAAAGAATACATACTGTGTAATTCCATTTATACAAAGTTAAAGAATAGGAAACACTCATCTGTGCTGTTAAAAGTCAGGAAAGTGGATATCATTGAGAGGAGGGAGACTAAGACTGGAAGGGAGGCTCCAAGCGATCTCTGGGATTCTGGTCATGTTCTGTCTTGTGATGTGGGTATGGTTATGTGATTGTGTTCTGTTTTTGAACATTAAGATCTACTCTTAGGATATATGCAATGTTCTGTTTTTATATTATACTTCAATAAGAAACATTTTACAAAGGCATAAACTTATAAGGACAGAAGTAACAAAATTTGGGGAACTGGAAAGCAGATGGTGAGTGGTAAGTGATGTAGCTCAGCTGATAAAATGGAATTTTTCGCTGGCATGAGTAAAAACCAAAAAGCAACCTGGCTTACATAGTAGAATCCCCAAGAGACCAAAGAATTTGCAGCATAAGGCACTTCTGAAAATTTATAAAATCAGGAAAAATGATTGCAAATCCATTTGAGAAGCAGATGGAGCCCCAGATCTCCTCTCCAAGTCCCTGTGATGGGGCAACTGCTTCCTCAATCCTTTAAGAACACTGATATTTAGTCTTTGGAGAGGGTCTCTGGGCTGGGTAGAGGTCTTATCTGGACAACAGGGAACTGAGAGAATGTTTATATGTCTTTGTACCTGAGTTCCTACAACTGGCTTTCACTCTCCAGGCAGAACAGCATTCTCTGAAGAATCTGACCAGCCAAAGAGAAATAAAAACCTAAAGATACTGATAATAAGGTTTCCTGTAGGGTGTGTTTAAGTAAGATGCTTTGTAGGGAAGACAGTCAACAAGACTCTGACACAGAGAGTACCCATCCATTTCCTCTACTTCACTATTTATCAATGGTCTCAAGATATTTAAAGACAATGTGAAAGGCAGAGTCAAGATAAAGTGAAGGACAGAAAAAACAAAATAAAGCAAGCTCATTTTGAAGGAAACAGACTTTATATATAGAAAAAAAATACATTAATATTACTAGAGACACAAGAATTGCATCCATGAAGGAACCGAAGACTATCTTTTAAAAGGAATATACAGAGAAAAGAAGAAACCTGGACATTATTGGAAAAAAGATAAGCAAATCAGAGGATGAATCTGGGAAGTACAAGTTAAGAACAGAGATATCAGAAAACACAGAAAAAATAGTGGGGAGGAAATAATGAAATAATGTAATAAAATTTTCTAGAGTTGAGTGGCATGAGTATCCAAATTGAAAAGACATGCATGAAAACTAAAAGCAGAAACTCATAATAGAGCAAAACTCTGGGAGCTAAGATATAAGAGCTTATAAAAAGGAAAGAAAATCAGTTTTCATGCAGAGAATCAAGATAGAGAATGCATCAGGCATCTCCACATCATACTAGAAACCAGAAATCAATGGAACATGATTTCAAAATTCTAAGGAAAATTGTTTCTAACCTGAAAGTCTACACCTAGCTAAACCTCAATCAAATATGAGGATAGAAAAGATACATTATAATATTATATCCTTGCATCCTCTCTCAGGAAGCTACAGAAAGCCGTATACTACCAAAATGAAGAAAGAACCTTACTCAGAAAGATTATTGTAGTCCAGGAGACAGCGATCCCCAGAATAAAGGTTAAGAGAGAGTCCAGAATTACAACTACACAGCAGGTGTTGACAACAACCAGTCCACGTGGGAGCACGTCCCAGCAGAAACTGAAAAGCCTATGGAATCTGTCTCCTCAAGTTTGTGACATGAGCACAGAAAAGAACTAATTTCTTCAATTTATTTTAAATCACAGAATGTTGACTCCACATCCTTAATGGCATATATTTTAAGGATAATCGAACAACAGAAAAATATTAAACAGCAATTCAGTAGACTCTTAATAATAATGTATGATTATTTTGAAACTAATTGTGTGAGTCTTCTTAGGCTGTCGTAATGGAATACCATGGGATGGTGGCTAAAACAACAGAAATTTATTTTCTTGCAATTCTTGAAGCTGGAAACCCAATATCAGGATGCCATTTAGGGTTGGTTTCTAGTGAGGAACTCTTCCTAGCTGGTTTCCCGGCTCATTGTACTTCACATGGCCGGTCTCTTCTCTGTGATGTCTCTTCCCCTTCTTTAAGGATAGCAATCTGATAAGATTAACACTTCACCTTTTTGTCTCCAAATACAGCCACATTGGGGGTTATGGCTTTAACATACAGATATAGGGGGACAATCTGATTTCAGTGCTGACCATCTGGTGATGTCCATGTGTAGAGTCTTCTCTTGTGTTGTTGGAAGAAGGTGTTTGCTATGACCAGTGCATTTTCTTGGCAAAACTCTATTAGTCTTTGCCCTGCTTCATTCTGTATTCCAAGGCCAAATTTGCCTGTTACTCCAGGTGTTCCTTGACTTCCTACTTTTGCATTCCAATCCCCTATAATGAAAAGGACATCTTTTTTGGGTGTTAGTTCTAAAAGATCTTGTAGGTCTTCATAAAACCGTTCAACTTCAGTTTCTTCAGCATTACTGGTTGGGGCATAGACTTGGACAACTGTGATATTGAATGGTTTGCCTTGGAAACGAACAGAGATCATTCTGTCATTTTTGAGATTGCATCCAAATACTGCATTTCGGACTCTTTTGTTGACCATGATGGCTACTCCATTTCTTCTAAGAGGTTTCTGCCTGCAGTAGTAGATATAATGGTCATCTGAGTTAAATTCACCCATTCCAGTCCATTTTCGTTTGCTGATTTCTAGAATGTTGACGTTCACTCTTGCCATTTCCTGTTTGACCATTTCCAATTTGCCTTGATTCATGGACCTGACATTCCAGGTTCCTATGCAATTTTGCTCTTTACAGCTCAGTCCTTGTTTCTATCACCAGTCACATCCACAACTGGGGATTGTTTTTGCTTTGGCTCCATCCCTTCATTCTTTCTGGAGTTATTTCTCCACTGATCTTCAGTAGCATATTGGGCACCTACGATCTGGGGAGTTCCTCTTTCAGTATCCTATCATTTTTCTATTTCATACTGTTCATGGGGTTCTCAAGGTAAGACTACTGAAGTGGTTTGCCATTCCCTTCTCCAGTGGACTGCATTCTGTCAGACCTCTCCACTATGATCCGCCCGTCTTGGGTGGCTCCATGGGCATGGCTTAGTTTCATTGAGTTAGACAAGGCTGTGGTCCTAGTGTGATTAGATTGACTAGTTTTCTTTGATTATAGTTTCATTGTGTCTGCCCTCTGATGTCCTCTTGCAACACCTACCGTCCTACTTGGGTTTCTCTTACCTTGGACGTTGGGTATCTCTCCACGGCTGCTCCGCAAAGCACAGCCCCTGCTTCTTACCTTGGATGAGGGGTGTCTCCTCACCGCTGCCCCTCCTGACTTTGAATGTGGAATAGCTCCTCTATGCCCTCCTGGGCCCGTGCAGCCACCACTCTAAGAAGGAATAATTCTTTATAAAACTCCAATGCAAAAGGAATGATAGATTTTGAAAATCACCACTTTATCAAACCTAAAGAATGATAGATGTTGATCATATGATGAACATCATTTTTATAATGGAGGAATCAGGGTAACAGCACCTGAATCCGCTGAGACAGCACTGTTAAAGACGGGGCACCCTAACACTGTGTACCTCTTGAAGTGCTGAGGTAGGACTATGATTCCTAGCTCTCCCTGTGCTTAAGTGATCACCTGGTGAGCTTTGAAAAACATGGGCCTTGAAACCCCACTCTTAGATAATCAGATTAAATAGACCTGGGGGTGGGACCTGAATCTTAGTTAATGAGATCAGTGCAGGTGATTCTTTTCTTTTTTAATTGAAGTATCAGTTCAGTCCATTGCTTAGTCATGCCCGACTCTTTGCAACCCCATGGACTTCAGCACGCCAGACCTCCCTGTCCATCACCAAATCCTGGAGCTTATTCAAACACATGTTCATTAAGTTGGTGATGCCATCCAACCATCTCATCCTCTGTAGTCCCCTTCTCCTCCCACCTTAATCTTTCCCAGCATCAGGGTCTTTTCCAGTGAGTCAGTTCTTTGCATCAGGTGGCCAAAATATTTGGAGTTTAAGCTTCAGCATCAGTCCTTCCAATGAATATTCAAGACTGATTTCCTTTAGGATGGACTAGTTGAATTTCCTTGCCGTCCAAGGGACTCTCAAGAGTCTTCTCCAACACCACAGTTCCAAAGCTTCAATTCTTCAGTACTTAGCTTTCTTTGTAGTCCAACTCTCACATCCACACATGACTACTGGAAAAACCATAGCTTTCACTAGACAGACCTTTATTGGTAAAGTAATGTCTCTGCTTTTTAATATGCTGTCTAGGTTGATCATAACTTTTCTTCCAAGGAGTGTCTTTTAATTTCAAGGCTGCAGTCACCATCTGCAGTGATTTTGGAGCCCCCCAAAATAAAGTCTGTCACTGTTTCCACTGCTTCCTCATCTATTTGCCATGAAGTGATGGGACCAGATACCATGATCTTAAGTTTTCTGAATGTTGAGCTTTAAGCCAACTTTTTCTCTCCTCTTTCACTTTCATCAAGAGGCTCTTCAGTTCTTCACTTTCTGCCTCTGTGTATTTGAGGTTATTGATATCTCTCCCGGCAATCTGATTCCAGCTTGTGCTTCATCCAGCCGAGCATTTTTCATGATGTACCCTGCATATAAGTTAAATAAGCAGGGTGACAGTATGCAGCCTTGATGTACTCCTTTTCCTATTTGGAACCAGTCTGTTGTTCCATGTCCAGTTCTAACTGTTGCTCCTTGACCTGCATACAGATTTCTCAGGAGGCAGGTCAGGTGGTCTGGTATTTCCCATCTCTTCAGAATTTTCCACAGTTTGTTGTGATATACACAGTCAAAGGCTTTGGCATAGTCAATAAGCAGAAGTACAGTTTGTTTTTTTTCTGGAACTCGCTTGCTTTTTCTATGATCCAACGGATGTTGGCAATTTGTCTTTGGTTCCTCTGCCTTTTCTAAATCCAGCTTGAACATCTGGAAGTTCATGGTTCATGTATCTTGAAGCCTGGCTTGGAGAGTTTTGAGCATTACTTTGCTAGCATGTGAGATGAGTGCAATTGTGTTGTAGGTTGAGCATTCTTTGGCATTGCCTTTCTTTGGGATTGGAATGAAAACTGACCTTTTCCAGCCCTATGGCCCCTGCTGAGTTTTCCAAATTTGCTAGCATATTGATTGTAGCACTTTCACAGCATCATGTTTTAGGATTTGAAATAGCTCAACCAGAATTCCATCATCTCCACTAGCTTTGTTGGTAGTGATGCTTCCTAAGGCCCACTTGACTTCACATTCCAGGATGTCTGGCTTTAGGTGACTGATCATACCATGGTGATTATCTGGGTCATGAAGATCTTTTTTGTACAGTTCTGTGTATTCTTGCCACCTCTTCTTAATATCTTCTGCTTCTGTTAGGTCAATATCCTTTCTGTTCTTTATTGTGCCCATCTTTGCATGAAATGTTCCCTTTTTCTTGAAGAGATCTCTATTCTTTCCCATTCTATTGTTTTTCTCTATTTCATTGTACTGATCACTGAGGAAGGCTTTCTTATCTCTCCTTGCTATTCTTTGGAACTCTGCATTGAAATGGGTATATCTTTCCTTTCCTCCTTTGTCTTTCACTTCTCTTCTTTCACAGCTATTTGTAAGGCCTCCTCAGATAACCATTTTGCTTTTTTGCATTTCTTTTTTTTTGGGGGGGATGATCTTGATCACTTCCTCTTGTACAATGTCATGAACTTCTGTCCATAGTTCTTCAGGCACTCTATCAGATCTAATCCCTTGATCTATTTCTCACTCCACTATATAATCATAGGGATTTGATTAGGTCATACCTGAATGATCTAGTTGTTTTCCCTATTTTCTTCCATTTAAATCTGAATTTGGCAATAAGGAGTTCATGATCTGAACTACAGTCAGCTCCCTGTCTTTTTTTTTTTTTTTTTTGCTTACTTTATGGAGCTTCTCCATCTTTGGCTGCAAAAAATATAATCAATCTGATTTTGGTATTGACCATCTGGTGATTCCAGGTGGGAGGAAAGTGAAAGTGAAGTCACTCAGTTGTGCCCAACTCTTTGCGACCCAATGAACTGTAGCCTACCAGGCTTCTCAGTCCGTGGAATTTTCAAGGCAAGATTACTAGAGTGGGTTGCCATTTCTTTCTCCAGGGGATCTTCCTGACCCAGGAATCGAACCTGGCTCTCTCAAATCACAGGCAGACACTTTACCATCTGAGACACCTAGGTGGGAGGAAATTGAAGTATAGTTGATTTAATCTCAGGTATATAGCACAGTGATTCAGTTATTCATATATACAATACACTGTGTCTAAAGAAAAAAAATCAGTCCTGTGAAGTGGGAGGGGTTGCATTGCTGAAAGGTTAATGCAATATCCTACCCTGTTCTGTGCAGCCAGTCAGCTGGGGATTTGGAGGTCAGAAAGTCAATTACCAATCCTGTTATAACCACATCCACCTGATTTTAGGGCCTTTCACCTTAGAGTTTTGCTTTCATTTCCTACTAGATCAGGAAAATAAGGGGAGTGAAGAGGTCTGTTGTGGTACTTTTTAAACCTTCTGTATGTATAATCTTGACTAGAATTAAAATTCAGTTAAAGAACAAAAAGCAAAGAGTGCTAGGCTGAACAGTGTGTCAGTAGTAAGTGAGTAGAGCCAGAGGGATCAGAGAATAGTGGTCACTGCAGTCATCTGTATGAGAGGGTAGGGAGGACCACACTGGGCAGCACAGAAGTGGGGATGGAAAAGGGATCTGCACAGTAGGATTCATCCAGAACTTGTGGGTTGTTGATGACAGTCCCTCCAAGACATCTGACTTCCCAACTCTTATCTCTCAGCAATGTAGGAAAGTATGGCTGGTACTAATATATAGCTCATCTATGGAAAGCTTGAAAACTTTCTTCATTGGAAGTTGATCTTGAATTTAACACTTCAAGAGGTTGTGAGTGATCTTCCCTGAGGATGTTGATTAGAGAGGTCTCCCATACTTGCTGTTACATCCAAAATTACCACCAATCTGAAGTTCTGTGTTCTTCCATAGTATCATGTTGGATTCTTGAACATTTGGAAAACTGAGATGGCAGATTGATTTTGGTTTTCTTTTTGATCCATCATTTGCATAATTTCCATCAGTCTCATACACCACAAGCAGTGGTTTTTAAAGACCAGAGTTTCCATCCCTGGGTCTGGCCCTATGTAGAGCAGGAGTCACACTGCTTTTAAGACTTGTCAAAGGTAAAATTCCTGTAATAGAAATGGCCTGGCCCAACCATCAAGCATTTCCCAAGCTCTGAGAGCCATGTGACACTTTGATCTGTCACCATAGGGTTGCTAATAAGTTTTCAGATTGAATATGCAAGTTTGCTAAGGAAGATGCCACTCAGGTGTCTCTGTACATGTTTACAAGGTAGTAGTTTGCATGTGACCCACATAAAAAGCACTGTGCATGTGTGCTCAGTCATACTTGCCTCTTTGCAACCCTGTGGACTGTAGCCTTCCAGGCTCCTCTGTTCATGGGATCATCCAGGCAAGAATACTGGAGTGGGTTGCCATTTCCCCCACCAGGCGATCTTCCCAACTCAGGGATCGAAACAGTGTCTCCTGTGTCTCCTGCATTGACAGGCAGAATCTTTACCATGAGCCACCTGGAAAGCCCATAAGAAGCACAAGTAAGGGTTAAACCAAATATTTCTTCATATGGGGACCATTGAACAGGGAGCCATATTCCCCTTATAGGGGATACACTTGACTGTATTAACGATTTGTAGATCTAGGATTTTTCTAACCAGGCAACATTCCTAGGTGGGCAGTATTGCCTTGGATATCCCTTGAAATCCACTTGAAATCCCTTGAAATCATGCCCAAACACCCACTGAGTTTGATTCCATGGTTCTGTTTTTACTTTTCCATCTTCATCACTTTCTAGGCCCAAGTACACTCAGCTTTCAAAGATGCTCATGATCCACTCAGCAGATGGGCCAGTATCCTGACCAGTCTTTTCCTTTCCTGTCCCCTTGCATATCCAGCTTTCTGCAAAGTCTGCAGTGGAGAGATTAGGAGGTGTGTTGAAGTCATCTGCTGAATCAACAAATGTTTAAGAAAGATCTACTCCATGCAGGTACTTCTCTGGACTGTGCAACATGAAGACCTGAAAATGGCAGAGCCCCTGCCCCCAGGTAGCTTACTTTCTAGTGATGGGAGAGAGACGTAAGCAGGTAACCAAATGATATATGATGTAATTATATATGAGGTAATGATAAGCATTATGAAGAAATAAGGGCATAGATAGGTTGTGATTTTAGCTGTCTCTGAAGACTTGACTTTTGGGCTGAAATTTGAATGAAGTGGGAAGATGAACTATGTTGGAAAGAATATTTCAGGCAGAGCGCAAAGCACCCCACTATGACTGGAAGTGTTCCTTGAGATGGAGTGTCAACTAGGAAGGTCCAATTGGGATCGGAAAAAGAATCTGGAAGAACTCTTCCTGTGGAGAGAACAGATAATATGGTAGAAGTGGAAGTAGGGAGGCCATGTAGGGTTACATCACATTTGTCAAGGTAAGATATAAGATGAAAAGAATATTGGATTTTTTTTTGATACCTTTTTGAAGGTGAAGGTAACAGGATTAGTAGTGAATTCAATGTATAGCACAAGGGAAAGTGGTCATAAGATTGACTCTAGGATTTTGTCTTGAGCTACTGGTTGATTATGGGTGCCATGCCGTGCCTAGTCTCTCAGTCATGTCCGACTCTTTGTGATCCCATGGACTGTAACCCGCCAGGCTCCTCTGTCCTTGGGGATTCTCCAGGCAAGAATACTGGAGTGGGTTGCCATGCCTTCCTCCAGGGGATCTTCCCAAACCAGGGATTGAACCCAGGTCTCCCACATTGCAGGCTGATTCTTTACCAGTTGAGCTGTCAGGGAAGCCCAGTTGATTGTGGGTATCATTTACTAAAAGAGGAAGACAAGGAGGCCAGGTACTATTGTGGGAAGGGATTGGAATGTTTGTTAGAATCCAGATGGAGAGGGCAAGTAGGCAGTTTGATATAGATTTTGTGGTGAAGAGTGAGATCATAGCAGATCAATAAATTGTAGAGTTGTCAGAATATATCTGATATTAAAAGTCACAGTGGATGCAAGCACTTCAGGGAGACGATGTAGACAGAGAAAGAATAAGGTCCAAGGTTTGAGCCCTGGGGCACTCTTAGCTCAGGGGCCTGGATGAGCAAGAAAAGCCGAGAAAGGAGATGTAGAAGGAGCTGCAGAAGGAGGCTATTCTGAGATTTGATTCATCCATGTTAAAGAGGAATTAGTGTAATAAATGCCAAATCACGGCACAAATCTGGAATAAGATTCTAAGGAAGGTGAAAGATCAGAAGAATTTCATAAATGGAAAATATGTTATGAATATTTAAAAAAGGATTTAAAAAGTTTTGTTGACAGAGTCCAACTGTTGATGGCATATGGCATAATATTAGAAGGTGAAGGAGAGAAATCAAAATGTCTCAATTTCTATTTTACTGCCATGCTTTTGTTCAAAAAGCAAAGTGTACAAAATGGAAAGTGGAAACAGGATGGTTAAGAGGAAGGAGACTCAATCTAAACAAGGCTCAGAGCGAGACAAATGAGGGCTCAGCAACTGATTATCAGTAGGATCATAAAACCACCATTGTAAATCTGAGCGATGGAAGGTTTCCAGAAGATGCCAATAGATTTCTGCTGAAAAGTCACCTGATAGTCTCATGGGCATTCCCTTATATGTAATGTGTTGCTTTTCCTTTGCTGCTTTTAATATTCCCCCCACCTCATGCGAAGAGTTGACTCATTGGAAAAGACTCTGATGCTGGGAGCGATTGGGGGCAGGAGGAGAAGGGGATGACAGAGGATGAGATGGCTGGATGACATCACTGACTCCATGGGCGTGGGTCTGGGTGAACTCCGGGAGTTGGTGATGGACAGGGAGGCCTGGCGTGCTACGATTCATGGGGTCGCAAAGAGTCGGACACGACTGAGCGACTGAACTGAACTGAACCTTACTTTTAATTTTTGCAATTCTAATTACAGTATGTCTTGGTGTTTTCTCTTTGAGTTTATCCTTTTAGATCTCTGTGTGATTCTTGAACCTGGATGTTTGTTTCCTTCCCCAAGTTAGGAACGTTTTCAGCTATTATACCTTTAAGTATGTTTACTGCCCCTTTCTGTCTCTCTTCTGCTTCTGGGACCCCTATAACTTGATGATGTCCTGGCAGTCTCTTAAACTGTCGTCATTTTTTTTTTTCCTGTTCAGTTCCAGTGATTTCCATTACTCTGTCTTCCAACTCACTGATCCATTTCTTTGTATCATTTAACCTATGGTTGATTATGGTTCTCTGTATCATTTAATATATGGACTTCCCTAGTGGCTCAGATGGTAAAAAAAATCTATCTGTAATACAGGAGACCTGGATTTGATTCCTGGGTCAGGAAGATCTCATGGAGAAGGGAATGGCAACCCACTCTGGTATTCTCACCTATGGACAGAGGAGCCCGGTGGGCTACAGTCCATGGGGTCACAAACAGGTGGACACGATTGAATGACAAACACTTTCACTTTCATAAGTCAGTTCAGTTCAGTTGCTCAGTCATGTCCAGCTCTTTGTGACTCCATAGGATGAAGCATGCCAGGCCTCCCTGTCCATCACCAACTCCCAGAGTTTACTCATACTCATGTCCATTGAGTTGGTGATGCCATCCAACCATCTCATCCTTTGTCATCCCCTTCTCCCACTTTCAATCTTTCCCAACATCAGAGTCTTTTCCAATGAGTCAGTTCTTTGCATCAGATGGCCAAAGTACTGGAGTTTCAGCTTCAACATCAGTTCTTCTGATGAACACTCAGAACTGATCTCCTTTAGGATGGACTGGTTGGATCTCCTTGCAGTCCAAGGGTCTCTCAAGAGTCTTCTGCAATACCACAGTTCAAAAGTATCAATAGTCCAACTCTCACATCCATACATGACTACTGGAGAAACCATAGCCTTGACTAGATGGACATTTGTTGGCAAAGTAATGTCTCTGCTTTTTAACAGGCTGTCTAGGTTAGTCATAACTTTTCTTCCAAGGAGCAAGCATCTTTTAATTCATTTTCATAGTGTAAACATAACTTTTATATACACTGAGAAAACATATGACTCACTTTAATGTGAAACATATGTGAAACATATTGAGAAAACATATGACTCACTTTATTGTGCTGGTGTAGAACACAACATCACTGTCTCTATGGTATCCTGTATGTAACATGGTCAGGAAGCAACAGTTAGAACCTGATATGGAACAATAGACTGGTTCCAAATAGGAAAAGGAGTACATCAAGGCTGTATATTGTCACCCTTCTTATTTAACTTCTATGCAGAGTACATCATGAGAAACACTGTGCTGGATAAAGCACAAGCTGGGATCAAGATTGCCAGGAGAAATATCAATAACCTCAGCTATGCAGATGACATCACCCTTATAGCAGAAAGTGAAGAAGAACTAAAGAGCCTCTTGATGAAAGTGAAAGAAGAGAATGAAAAAGTTGGCTTAAAGCTCAGCATTCAAAAAACGAAGATCATGGCATCTGGTCCCATCACTTCATGGGAAATAGATGGGGAAACAGTGGCTAACTTTATTTTTCTGGGCTCCCAAATCACTGCAGATGGTGACTGCAGCCATGAAATTAAAAGATGCTTACTCCTTGGAAGAAAAGTTATGACCAACCTAGATAGCATATTGAAAAGCAGAGGCATTACTTTGCCAACAAAGGTCTGTCTAGTCAAGGCTATGGTTTTTCCAATAGTCATGTATGGATATGAAAGTTGGACTGTAAAGAAAGTTGACTGCTGAAGAATTGATGCTTTTGAACTGTGGTGTTGGAGAAGACTCTTGAGAGTCCTTTGGACTACAAGGAGATCCAACCAGTACATCCTAAAGGAAATCAGTCCTGGGTGTTCATTGGTGGGACTAATGTTGAAGCTGAAACTCCAATACTTTGGCTACTTGATGTGGAGAGCTGACTCATTTGAAAAGACCCTGATGCTGGGAAAGATTGAAGGCAGGAGGAGAAGGAAACAACAGAGGATGGGATGGCTGGATGGCATCACTGACTCGATGGACATGATCTGAGTGAACTCCGGGAGTTGGTGATGGACAGGGAGGCCTGGTGTGTTGCAGTTCTTGGGGTTGCAAAGAGTTGGACATGACTGAGTGACTGAACTGAACTGAACTGAACTGAATATTATTACCCTATTAGGCCCTTACAGTTTATGACTTCATTTAATCTTAATTACCTCCTAAGGGCCCTGTCTCCACATACAATCACACAGAGGGTTAAAGCTTCAACATATGAATTTTAGGAGTATAGAAGTCTGTCCATAGCATAGAATATTATGCTTCCAACATTTAAAAGAAAAGTATGAATCCAGCTAAGGGGTCAACATATATAAAGGTTCTCAGGTAAAATACTGAAGACAATTGCATGTGGCTAAGGCAGTAATTTCTACCTATTTTATTATAAAATGCAAAATACTCTGAGATGTATCACATACGGTAATGGCTAATCAGTTATACCTCAGTGTTGAGTGAGTAGGCAGCTGGACCTGCAGAGGGCCTCCCCTAAGAGCTGTAAACTTTGGGAAATAAAGTGGCCTGCAGGCAGGGAGGGGCCTCTGCCTTCTGATCTTCTGTTACACTCCTTTTCCCCCTGCCCCCTGCCCCACCATCCATGAGCCAAACTGGAAGCCAGTTGGTGCAGCTGTCTGGGTCACCCTCCAAATCTTAGGGAGCAGATCCCAGGGGAAGATGATGGAGAGCTACTTGGGAGGGGAAAATGGAGGAAACTCAGCACAATGAATGAATCCTCATCTGTGAATCCTATTTCTCCAAGTAGATTCAAAGCTCCTTGTCAGAAGCTTTAACAGAGGCCAAACACTGGTGGCTTAAGTGAGAAAGAGAGGCTGTGTTTCTCTTCTGTTAAAGTGGACACTGGTAGGTGATCCAGGTGGGTGGATGTCGCCTCTCTGAGAAGTCACCCAGGTCCTTGCTCTTCTGTTGCTTCTGTTCCCTTGCAGCCCATCTTCATCATCAGGGCCTAAGCTCTGCCCCCTTTCCATTCCTGCCCTAAAGAGAAGGGGAAGAGAAACAAGGCCAAGCAGCTTCTTCTCAAAGGACTGCTCTGGAAGTTGCACATGTGCATCCTGCTTACACTCCGTGGTGCCACATGGGTCATGTGGCCACACATCACTGAAAATACAGGTGGGACTGTGGTTTGTGACTGGTGGCTCTTGGATGATTCTGTTCCTGAAAGAATCAGGGGAAGGATGGATACCCAAGGACAGTTAGCACTCTCCTCTTCGTCCCTTGCTCATTTATTCTCCTACATGGCACCTGGCTTGCTGGTAAAGTGGACACCTGCAAAGGAGTGAGAATACAGTGGGACTGGTCTGAGACCCTCTGGACCCAGATCCAAGCTCTGCTAACTATTGGTGTTGTTAGTGTCTATGAGATCTTCCTAGTGTCATGCGGCTGGGGGAAGACTCAAGTGTGGTTAGGAGATGGCTGAATTATGATCACTGTACGTGAGATGAGAGAAGAGGATGGGGAGGGTTGGAATTAGCCACAAGGAGAGCTGACAAGGAGGATGAGAAGGGTCCCCCCATCACTGGGAGTGCACTCTGCTCCCACAGTATAGGATTGGAGTCTGGTGTGCATTCAGGCCTTCAGGTGGGGAGACAGGCTGGGGTGGTGGGTCCACCTGGGAACACGGTTTTCACATCTTCCTGCTCCATGGCCCTCCACACAGAGGCCCGTATCTCCTGCTGGCTGCCCCCCAGGGTTGTTGCTAAGTCATGCCCTCCTACTCTTTGTGACCCCATAGACTACAGCATGCCAGCCTTCCCTGTTCTTCGCTATCTCCCGGAGTTTGCTGAAACTCATGTCCATTGAGTTGGTGATGCCATCCAACCATCTCATTCTCTGTCTCCCCCTTCTCCTTCCTTCAATCTTTCCCAGCATCAGGGTGTTTTCCAATGAGTCAGCTCTTCACATCAGGTAGTCAAAGTACTGGAGCTTCAGCTTCAGCATCAGTCCTTCCAATGAATTCAGTTCAGTTCAGTCTCAGTTGTGTCCAGCTCTTTCTGACCCCATGGACTGCAGCACACCAGGCCCCCTGTCCATCACCAACTCCTGGAGTTCACCCAAACTCATGTCCATTGAGTCGGTGATGCCATCCAACCATCTCATCGTCTGTCGTCCCCTTCTCCTCTTGCCCTCAATCTTTCCCAGCATCAGGTTCTTTTCAATTGAGTCAGTTCTTTGCATCAGGTGGCCTAAGTATTGGAGTTTCAGCTTGAACATCAGTCCTTCCAATGTACACCCAGGACTGATCTCCTTTAGGATGGACTGGTTGGATCTTTTTGCATTCCAAAGGACTCTCAAGAGTATTCTCCAATACCACAGTTCAAAAGCATCAATTCTTCGCTACTCAGCTTTCTTTATAGTCCAACTCTCACATCCATACATGAGTACTGGAAAAACCATAGCCTTGACTAGATGGACCTTTGTTGGCAAAGTAATGTCACTGCTTTTTAATATGCTGTCTAGGTTAGTCATAACTTTCCTTCCAAGGAGTAAGTATCTTTTAATTTCATGGCTGCAATCACCATCTGCAGTGATTTTGGAGCCCCAAAAAATAAAATCAGCCACTGTTTCCCCATTTATTTGCCATGAAGTGATGGGACCAGATTCCATGATCTTCATTTTCTGAATGCTGAGCTTTAAGCCAACTTTTTCACTCTCCTCTTTCACTTTCATCAAGAAGCGCTTTAGTTCGTCTTCACTTTCTGCTATAAGAGTGGTGTCATTTTCATATCTGAGGTTATTGATATTTCTTCCAGCAATCTTGATTCCAGCTTATGCTTCATCTAGCCCAGTGTTTCTCATGCATATAAGTTAAATGAGCAGGGTGACAATATGCAGCCTTGACATGGTCCTTTTCCTATTTGGAACCAGTCTGTTGTTCCATGTCCAGTTCTAACTGTTGCTTCCTGATCTGCATACAGGTTTCTGAAGAGGCAGGTCAGGTGGTCTGGTATTCCCATCTCTTTCAGAAATTTCCACAGTTTATTGTGATCCACAGAGTCAAAGGCTTTGGCATATTCAGAGTTTATTTCCTTTAGGATTGACTGATTGATTTCCTTGCTTTCCAAGGGATTTTCAAGTCTTCTCCAGCACCACAATTCAAAAGCATCAATTCTTGGGCACTCAGCGTTCTTTAAGATCCAACTCTTATACCTATACATGACTACTGGAAAAACCATAGCCTTGACTATATGGGACTTTGTCAGCAAAGTGATGTCTTTGCTTTTTAATACACTGTCTAGGTTTGTCATAGCTTTCTTTCCAAGGAGCAAGCATCTGTAATATTTGGCTGCAGTCACCATCCACAGTGATTTTGAAGTCCAAGAAAAAAAATCTGTCACTGTTTCCACTTTTTCCCCTTCCATTTGCAATGAAGTGATAGGACCAGATGCCGTGATCTTAGTTTGGTGAATGTTGAGTTTTAAGCCAGCTTTTTCACTCTTTTCTTTCACCTTCATCAAGAGGCTCTTTAGTTCCTCTTCACTTTTGCCATTAGAGTGATATTATCTACATTTCTGAGGTTGTTGATATTTCTCCTGGCAATACTGATTTTTCAGCTTATGATTAATCTAGTCTGGCATTTCACATGATGTACTCTGCATATAAGTTAAATAAATAGGGTGACAATATACAGCCTTGTTGTACTCCTTTTCCCTGGGGTAGGGGGTACCAAATGACCCTGATTTTCAGGCCTTGAGCTTGTTAGACTGGAAGCCAGGCAGAAAAGAGTAGGCTTCTTCCGGTCTAGCTTTTCCTTTGATTCTAGAAGGAGAACCTTCCTAGAGCTTGTGTGTAAACAGCATCTGGTGAAACAAAAGTCTTCATTTGGACACGATGTCACCCTGAACCAGCTCACAGTTCTGAATTAAGGAAAGCACGGTGCAACTCTGTGTGTCAGTTGTTCAGGCTTAGCTTCTGGGACCCCAGGGCTGGCTCGGGCTACCTGTCCTAGATGTGCCATGTGCTGAATTGGGTGTCCTGGAGGAGCCCAGGTCTGGGGCACTGGCGAAGTCAGCTGAACACATCAGCTTCTGGTCACACAGGTTGAGATGCCATCAGAGGTTGGATCTGGAGCCTAGATTTCAAGAGAGGCACCGAGCCAGGGATCCAGCTTTGGGCTCTGTCTCCCCACTTGCCATCTCTCTGCATCTCCGTCTTGACAGTCTCTCTGTCCTGAGGGCATGGCTTGCTGGCTCAGATCGCATGTGTGCTGGCAAAACCATTCTAGGGGCACTGTAGACCTTGGAGCAGTGCGCTGGCAGAGAAAGGATGCAATTTACCCTTAGAGTGCCTGGTTTGGACAGACAGGAGGAAAGCCATGGGGGAGACTGCTTGTCCCTCCTAGATTTCAAGCCAAAGTGTAGACAGTGCCTGGAATGCTAGCAGTAACTGCTGCCTGGCAACTGGGTTCTCAGGAATTCCCTGAGCCCACAGCCACGGGCTGACTTAGAAACATGCCCTCATGTGGCAAAGCCTACACTGGGTCCATAGGTCTTCATAATCTTAGAAGCCTATGACTAAGTTTAACCTCAATTAAAATCCAAAACCGTCTGTCTGGTGGCAGCTCCGAAAGTACGCTGCTCACATCCTCCTCACAGTCCTGCACCATAGAGCTAGCAAGCTCTGGAAATGGGCCTGCAGTTCCTGTCTCTGCCTCAAGATGGTACCAGGGAAGTGGGCTTGAGGAATTATATTGCTTCTACCCAGGCCTGGCAATGGACTTAAGTTTGAGAAAGCTCCAGGAGCTGGTGATGGACAGGGAAGCCTGGCGTGTTGCAGTCCATGCAGTCCATGGGGTCACAAAGAGACGGACATGACCGAGTGACTGAACTGAACTGAGACCTGATAAGGTCAGCATCGGAGATGATCCTGGTCATAGCTGTGGTTACAGACTCTGGCCAGCCAGCAGTGTTCACCTGGGGTGCTTTGACCTGACAGAATAAGAGCTATCATTTTCCTAAGTGTAGTCTGAGACCTGGGGCTTAGCTTATGTCTTTGAGATAAGGTAGTTAATTCTCCTGGTCCCATTTTATAGAGAGGCAGACTGAGACTGACCAAGAGTTGTGGTCCAGGTTCCTCAGCCAGTAACCAGTGGAACAGCATCCAACTCAAGGTGTCTATATGGACAACTTCTTTCTAGTCGTCCGGGCAGTGTCCCAGGCACCAGAGCCCACAGGCAGTGGATGCAGGCTTTGTGTGAGCAGGGCTGGATGCTGACTGCAATATGCTGAGCTGAGGCATGTGTGCTTTTTTCAGAAGTGGCCCCCCATACACCAGACTTCATGTGGCCACACAGAGCGTCCCTGGGAGACCAAGTCTCAGTGTATGGGCAGGCTTGTAGGACACTTTGAAAGCCTAGATCCAAAGCGGGTGTTAAAGAGACATGTCTTAGCCACACCCTCTTGTTAAAGGTGTTTCCGGGGAGTGGAAGGAGGCATGGGTGAGCTGTGCAATGCAGCAGTGAGTGGAGCAACAGGCAAGTGGTCATGTACTGATGCCCCTTCCTGAGGGGTGAAGGATGGCCAGGCTTGAGTCAGGAGCAAAGGGGAGGGGCATAGAGAGGGACAGAATGAGGAAAGATTTGTGTGGGCAAGAAACTGAAGTAGTTTTATATTGCTGGGACATGATGCCTGACAGTGAACAAAGATGAAATATGGGTCCAGATAGAGTGCACAGTACATAGAGAGTTTTGAGCCCAGTGCTGAGAAGATCATGCCCAAACCTAGGAGGAATGGAATTGTTGGAGAGATTTTAACTAGGGGCAGGATCGTACTTGATTTAGATTTTAAATAAATCACCCTGTTAATCTCAAGTCCCAAGCCTTCTATGGATCCTCTCTGAAAATGCCAGCCTGGGTTGAGACCTCTATTCCTAACTATTCATTTATCAGTGCCAGGTACACAGGATGTAACAGTTATAATTGTCATTTCTCTGCAGAAAAGTGGTAGAGTTCTGGAAGGAGGGAGTCAAGGGTTTCTTGTGCTTCTCTTAGAGTCCTTTGGAATCCTGTCTCCCACATACAGCAGGTGTTTAATCTTTGACTAAAAACCAATCCTGTGCAGCTGCAAAATCCTAAAATATGGCAGACAAAAAACAGGTAACTTAATTGGCTCCTACCTGAGCTCTGCTTTTGTAATTAAAGGTAAATTATGATTCATTCTGAGGACAATCAATTGCGCTACTTGCATGAACTTTTAATTTCATTATTGAAAGTCAAGATTTCTCTAATAAGTTTTCCATTAACTCAGAACTTGATTTGCAACTGCAGTCTTTCCAAGCCCACACAATCCTTAGTGTCTCTTTTGCTCTGAAGAATGTGAACAGTTGCATGTCTGCCTCTCTGCTCATGCCACCCTCAAGGCAAGGGCACTCCTATGTGGATGCACAGAGCATCAAGCCCTCTGCTGTTCCTGCCTCTGACCCTTCAGAGCTGGTGAAGACAAGATAATCATCAGTATTTTGAGCCTCAGTTTCCTCACCGGCTAAATGAGGAAAGTAATTAAATAAAATATAATAGATATGAAGATAAAATGCCTGGCTCTGGGCCTCACAAATAGTTGTTCAGTAGACATTTTTTCCTTCCCATGTCCCTGACTTCTAGATGGACCCTTCAACATCAGTTGGCACATTGATGGCAATGGCACCCCACTCCAGTACTCTTGCCTGGAAAATCCCATGGGCAGAGGAGCCTGGTAGGCTGCAGTCCATGCGGTCGCAAAGAGTCTGACATGACTGAGCGACTTCACTTTCACTTTTCACTTTCATGCATTGGAGAAGGAAATGGCAACCCACTCCAGTGTTCTTGCCTGGAGAATCCCAGGGACGGGAAGCCTGGTGGGCTGCCGTCTATGGGATCGCACAGAGTTGGACATGACTGAAGCGACTTAGCAGCAGCAGCAGCACTATTTTGTGACCCTCAAAACTGGAACTTAAAGATGCTTAGTCCTGTGGAGTAGTAAAGTGTGGGAATCACACACCACCTTCTGAGTGCCAGCTCATCTACCCAGAACAGGCTGCACATTCCTCCACCGACCTGAGAGTCCATTTCCTGGAATCTATTACCCAGTATATTATGATTTCTAAACACTCTAATGTTTGGAGTCATTTCTTGGGTGGTTTTGGTGTGCATGCATGCCAGTGCATGTTGACATTCTGCCTCTAGAACAAGTCTGAGGTGCATACCAGAACCAGAAATGCCCTTTCTAGTACCTTGCCTACTGTATCAGATGCTTCCCAGCCCCTCATTTATTCCATCTGTTGGACCATACCATGTCAGCACTCTCTAGTCTGCAAAACTGTAAAACCTGTAAGTTCCTTACCAGAGAGATAGGTGGAAGACTTGGGCATCTTTGTAGAGCAAAAGTGACATGAATGGAAAGTCCCTTTGAAAGCACTGCCTGAGCATTACTGCACCAGAACCCAGCAGCCCAAGAAGATGGACTCTTCTCCTCCTCTGCATCAGGCTCTTTGCTTTTGTGACTTTAAGTTCAACTACTTTTAACCCTCTTGGTGAAGGTGAAAGAAGAGAGTGAAAAAGCTGGCTAAAAATTTAGCATTAAAAAACCTAAAATCATGGCATCCGGTCCCATGACTTCATGGCAAATAGATGGAGAAAAAAATGGAAACAATGACAGACTTTATTTATTTATTTTTTGCTCCAAAATCACTGTGGATGGTGAGTGCAGCCATGAAATAACCTAGATAGTTTATAAAAAAGTAGAGCCATCACCTTGCTGATGAAAGTCTGTCTAGTCAAAGCTATGGTTTTTCCGTAGTCTTGTACTGATGTTATGCTGCTGCTAAGTCATGTTGGACAATAAAGAAGGCTTGCTGTACCTTCTAAGTCTTCTAGGTCACCAGTCTGACTCTTTGTGACCCTATGGACTATAGCCTGTCAGGTTCCTCTGTCCATGGGATTCTCCAGGGCACATGTTGCTATGCCCTTCTCCAGGGGATCTTCCTGACCCAGGGACTGAATGCATATCTACTGTGGCTCCCTCACTGTGGGCGTATTCTTTACTGCTGAGCCACCAGGGAAGCCCAAAGAAGGCTTAGCACTGAAGAACTGATGCTTTCAAACTATGGTGCTGGGGAAGTCTCTTGAGAGTCCCTTGAACTTCAAGGAGGCCAAACCAGTCAATCCTAAAGGAAATCAGTCCGAATATTCATTGGAAGGACTGATGCTGAAGCTGAAGTTCCAATACTTTGGCCACCTGATGCAAAGAGTTGACTTTTTGGAAAAGACTCTGTTGCTGGGAAAGATTGAGGGCAGGAAGGGGAGGGGGTGATAGAGGATGAGATGGTTGGATGACATCTTTGACTCAATGGACATGAGTTAAGCTCCTAGAAGCTTTAGTAGTGCTAATCACTCCTGATGACTGCATCAATCTTCTAAACATCAATAACTGAGAGGGCCTTAAAACTTTTTAAACCAGTCATTGTTTACTGGGTGTTTCAAATTAGGATATAAAAAGATTCAGATGTGTTGAGGTGTTGGGCAAAGAAGGTCACGGTCAGGATATAGTGTGCCCTTCAACTGAACCCGTTTAGTGGTACTTGTGTAGCCAGCTGCTCATGTTTGAGTTTCTGGAAAGAAAGGCTGTAGTTGAAAAGCATGTAAAATCTCCGCACCGTATAAACCCCAGTGATGCTCTCTTTTTTCATATGGACACAAATGTTGTAATACTGGAAGTAATCTCCGTCCTTCAGGCAAACTTGGGAACCCCTTCTTTAGAGTTTCCCATGCCCTAAGGATGGCTGGAAGACATGCAGCTTAAAGACCAGTCACTTTGCCAACTCTGCTCCCCAGAACAGGACCAAAGAGAAGACTCTTCTATTTCTTCTCAGGCCCAAACAGTTCCTCTTAGTTCTCTGAGAATGAATATGTCTTCCATATGTTTTGTCTTTCTCCCCTAACCTAAGCCCCCAGGTACTGGATACCTTCAGGCACCTAGTCAATACTTCCATTTCACTTCCCTGGACACTATAAGGTGGGTAGGTGCCAGAAGCTCAGATGCCTTCAAAGTTGTTGTTGTTGTTCAGTTGCTAAGTTGTATCTGACTGTTTGTGACTCCATGGACTGTAGCACACCAGACCTCCCTATCCCTCATCACCTCAGAGTTTGCTCAAGTTCTTGTCCGTTGAAGTGGTGATGCCATCCAACCATTTCAGCCTTCAAAGTAGTCAAGCAAATGACATATGTATATAAAGTGTGCAGACAATTCGATAAAATAGATAGTAGTGAGACCTCTTCCCCCACAAACTGTTCTTATTTTTACCTAAAAGATACTCATATTTTAAAAATTACTGTGTCAGCTAAACATCTCTTTGGGCACCATTCAGTTGATTGGCCCTCACTCAAGCAATCTGCTTTTACTTCTAATAAAGTTATTCCTGGATCCTCCCAATGGATCTTCTGGGAAGCCCATCTCTTCCATATGACATGTAGCAATCACATCAGTGTAGGACAGCATTCCAGGTCAATGTCCACCAGCAGTATTGAGGGTAGAGTTGCCCTCTCATTCCATTACATATCCTATTTCCTCTTAAGGGTGGTACCATAATTCTTTCCTTACCTTTATCTCAGCTTTTGAAAATCTCATCTCTATGCTTTACTTTTTCACCGGCCAGTCACAGCTCATTCCTTTGCCTGCAGGGCTTGGCTTCAGTTTCTACCAAAACTGTTTTTCAAAGGATGTCAGTGAGTCTCCTATTCCCAATCCATTGTCCCCCTCCTACACTGGCTGATGCTCACCTGTCTTCCAGGCAGTCCTCTCCTGCTTGCACACCAGAATCCCATGTTCTCTGGTCTCTGGCTCCTCTGGTCACTTTCTTGCTAACTCTGTCCCAGAGGCTGTTCCCATAGATGTCTTTAGACAGATATTATCCCCATGAATTCATCACCAGTTTGGGCAAGAAGGCCTGAGAGGAGCAAGTTGGTGAGCCCTGAACATTGGATGGGGGGTGTCCATGTAAAGGCATTATTGAAAACAGTTCTGGACATGAAAATGAACTAGGAGATTCAAAATTTATTTCAAAGATAACTGTTGTACTAGATTGTACTTTTCTATCCAATAGGCTTGAGGGAGAATGGATAAATGTATATATATGGCTGAGTCCCATGGTGAAAGAAAGGCTGTAGTTGAAAAGCATGTAAAATCTCCGCACCGTATAAACCCCAGTGATGCTCTCTTTTTTCATATGGACACAAATGTTGTAATACTGGAAGTAATCTCCGTCCTTCAGGCAAACTTGGGAACCCCTTCTTTAGAGTTTCCCATGCCCTAAGGATGGCTGGAAGACATGCAGCTTAAAGACCAGTCACTTTGCCAACTCTGCTCCCCAGAACAGGACCAAAGAGAAGACTCTTCTATTTCTTCTCAGGCCCAAACAGTTCCTCTTAGTTCTCTGAGAATGAATATGTCTTCCATATGTTTTGTCTTTCTCCCCTAACCTAAGCCCCCAGGTACTGGATACCTTCAGGCACCTAGTCAATACTTCCATTTCACTTCCCTGGACACTATAAGGTGGGTAGGTGCCAGAAGCTCAGATGCCTTCAAAGTTGTTGTTGTTGTTCAGTTGCTAAGTTGTATCTGACTGTTTGTGACTCCATGGACTGTAGCACACCAGACCTCCCTATCCCTCATCACCTCAGAGTTTGCTCAAGTTCTTGTCCGTTGAAGTGGTGATGCCATCCAACCATTTCAGCCTTCAAAGTCAGTCAAGCAAATGACATATGTATATAAAGTGTGCAGACAATTCGATAAAATAGATAGTAGTGAGACCTCTTCCCCCACAAACTGTTCTTATTTTTACCTAAAAGATACTCATATTTTAAAAATTACTGTGTCAGCTAAACATCTCTTTGGGCACCATTCAGTTGATTGGCCCTCACTCAAGCAATCTGCTTTTACTTCTAATAAAGTTATTCCTGGATCCTCCCAATGGATCTTCTGGGAAGCCCATCTCTTCCATATGACATGTAGCAATCACATCAGTGTAGGACAGCATTCCAGGTCAATGTCCACCAGCAGTATTGAGGGTAGAGTTGCCCTCTCATTCCATTACATATCCTATTTCCTCTTAAGGGTGGTACCATAATTCTTTCCTTACCTTTATCTCAGCTTTTGAAAATCTCATCTCTATGCTTTACTTTTTCACCGGCCAGTCACAGCTCATTCCTTTGCCTGCAGGGCTTGGCTTCAGTTTCTACCAAAACTGTTTTTCAAAGGATGTCAGTGAGTCTCCTATTCCCAATCCATTGTCCCCCTCCTACACTGGCTGATGCTCACCTGTCTTCCAGGCAGTCCTCTCCTGCTTGCACACCAGAATCCCATGTTCTCTGGTCTCTGGCTCCTCTGGTCACTTTCTTGCTAACTCTGTCCCAGAGGCTGTTCCCATAGATGTCTTTAGACAGATATTATCCCCATGAATTCATCACCAGTTTGGGCAAGAAGGCCTGAGAGGAGCAAGTTGGTGAGCCCTGAACATTGGATGGGGGGTGTCCATGTAAAGGCATTATTGAAAACAGTTCTGGACATGAAAATGAACTAGGAGATTCAAAATTTATTTCAAAGATAACTGTTGTACTAGATTGTACTTTTCTATCCAATAGGCTTGAGGGAGAATGGATAAATGTATATATATGGCTGAGTCCCATGGAAAAAGCAAGAGAGTTCCAGAAAAACAGTTATTTCTGCTTTATTGACTATGCCAAAGCCTTTGACTGTGTGGATCACAACAAACTGTGGAAAATTCTGAAAGAGATGGGAATACCAGACCACCTAACCTGCCTCTTGAGATATCTGTATGCAGGTCAGGAAGCAACAGTTAGAACTGGACATGGAACAACAGACTGGTTCCAAATAGGAAAAGGAGTATGTCAAGGCTGTATATTGTCACCCTGCTTATTTAATCTACTTTCAGAGTACATCATGAGAAACACTGGGCTGGAGGAAGCACAAGCTGGAGTCAAGATTGCTGGGAGAAATATCAATAACCTCAGATATGCAGATGACACCACCCTTATGTCAGAAGGCAAAAAAGAACTAAAGAACCTCTTGATGGAAGTGAAAGAAGAGAGTGAAAACTTTGGCTTAAAGCTCAACATTCAGAAAACTAAGATCATGACTTCTGGTCCCATCACTTCATGGGAAATAGATGGAGAAACAGTAGAAACAGTGTCAGACTTTATTTTTTTGGGCTCCAAAATCATTGCAGATGGTGACTGCATCCATGAGGTTAAGAGACGCTTACTCTTTGGAAGGAAAGTTATGACCAACCTAGATAGCATATTCAAAAGCAGAGACATTACTTTGCCAACTAAGGTCTGTCTAGTCAAGGCTATGGTTTTTCCTGTGGTCATGTATGGATGTGAGAGTTGGACGGTGAAGAAGGCTGAGCGCCGAAGAATTGATGCTTTTGAACTGTGGTGTTGGAGAAGGCTCTTGAGAGTCCCTTGGATTGCAAGGAGATCCAACCAATCCATCCTAAAGGAAATCAGTCCTGGGTGTTCATTGGAAAGACTGATGTTGAAACTGAAACTCCAATACTTGGGCCACCTGGTGCAAAGAACTGACTCATTGGAAAAGACCCAGATGCTGGGAAAGATTAAAGGCAGGAAGAGAAGGGGATGACAGAGATGAAGTGGTTGGATGGCATCACTGACTCAATGTAAATGAGTTTGAGCAAACTGCAGGAGTTGGCAATGGACAGGGAAGCCTGACATGCTGCAGTCTATGGGGTCACAATGAGTCGGACACAACTGAGTGACTGAACTGGAGTCCCTTCTTGTCCACCTGAAACTATCATAACACTGTTAATTGGCTATATTCCAATATAAAATAAAAAAGATTTAAAAAATAATCTATTAGTAGTAACCTCAGGAAAAAAAAATGTGCCAGACACTTCCTAAGCATTGAGCTTAACACTGTCACTGCCAGGCTCTTGAGGTGCAAAGATGAAAAAGACACATTCAATGTCTCGCATTGCTGACAAACTGAAGGGAAATGAGCAATGTGAATAGTGCTTAGTAGTAGAAAGTGCAGTGTGCTGTGGTAGTGTTTCCTTGAGAATCTGACCAGCTTTGGGGATGGAGTTGCAGGAACCAAGAGAACAGGCCAGTTGTCTGCATCTGTTCAGCCAGTATGAACTGTGACAAGGGGTCATGTCAACAGTATTTGCTCATGTAGTGACTAAATACAGAGAGGTGAATCAAATAGGCACGGGAGCTTTGGCAGTGGCAGAACAAGCCAGCAAGCGGTTTCAAGGCACTTTTCGTGGGTTCTCTAAGAATGTTAGAGAACTTAGGGGGTGGTGAGATGAGGGAACACTTAAGGATTTTTCCAGACTGCTGTGCCCTTTGTCTGCTGGACTCACTTGTCTCTGAGCACTGTAGCTCCCAGATTTGATTTCAGCATTGACTCGACTTTGGCAGCTAACCTTGATACCAGCCCCAATTTCCCTATGATTGCACAGCTCTTCATGTGTGCTCAGCGTCAGGGTACCGAGAGCCCCAGATAACATTCTCTGAAGCCATGCTTAGTGCTGGCTGACAGGGTCCATTCTTTCAAGGAGCCCAGCCTTTAATGGCAGAGATTTATAGCAAGTGAACATATGGTAGGTGTTTTTATTGTGTGAATATTGCAGGAATTCAGGCAAGTGAGTGTGTGCTGTGTTGGTCCCAGCAGACTTCATGGACGAGTATGACATTGAGCTGACTAGTAAAAGCCTGGGGAAATTATGCATGGCTTGGTGGAGGGATCGAGGGATTCTGAGATGAAATATCTGAGACTGGCCCCAGAAGTCAGAGATTTGAAGTTAGGAAAGCAGCCTTATTAACAAGGTAGGTGAGATTAGCTATCAGCTTAAGCAAAAACCTTAATAACCCACTAGGAAATTGAAAATTTCCTGACACAATCAACCATAAGGAAAGCTTCCTTGATCTGCCTTGTGTTACCTCTAATGGGTTTGGTTTTAAAGGGCTTGTGGTAATGGGTCAGAGGTGCTTATAGAAGAGATTATTCTAAAGGGGGTCATTTTTCCTCTAGATGTGTGTCAGCTGAGATTTTCTAGAAACTCTGTGGTGCAGGAATGAATCTTGTTCACACATCTCAGTTCATTTCACTTCAGTTGCTCAATCGTGTCCAACTCTTTGCAACCCCATGAACTACAGCATGCCAGGCCTCCCTGTCCATCACCAACTCCCAGAGTTTACTCAAACTCATGTCCATTGAGTCGACGATGCCATCCAATTATCTCATCCTCTGTCATCCCCTTCTCCTGCCTTCAATCTTTCCCAGCATCAGGGTCTTTTCCAATGAGTCAGGTCTTGGCATGAGGTGGTCAAAGTACTGGAGTTTCAGCCTCAGCATCAGTTCTTCCAATGAACACCCAGGACTGATCTTCTTTAGGATGGACTGGTTGGATCTCCTTGCAGTCCAAAGGACTCTCAAGAGTCTTCTCCAACACCACAGTTCAAAAGCATCAATTCTTTGGCACTAAGCTTTCTTTATAGTCCAACTCTCACATCCATACACGACTACTGGAAAAACCATAGCCTTGACTAGACGGACCTTTGTTGGTAAAATAATGTCTCTGCTTTTTAATATGCCATCTAGGTTGGAGAAGAAAATGGCAACCCACTCCAGTGTTCTTGCCTGGAGAATCCCAGGGATGGCGGAGCCTGGTGAGCTGCCATCTATGGGGTTGTGTGGAGTCGGACACGACTGAAGTGACTTAGCAGCAGCAGCAGGTTGGTCATAACTTTTCTTCCAAGGAGAAAGTGTCTTTTAATTTCATGGCTGCAGTCACCATCTGCAGTGATTTTGGAGCCCCAAATAAAGTCTCTCACTGTTCTCTCATCTATTTGGCATTAAGTGATGAGACCAGATATCATGATCTTAGTTTTCTGAATGTTGAGTTTTAAGCCAACTTTTTCACTCTCCTCTTTCACTTCCATCAAGAGATTCTTTAGTTCTGTTTTGCTTTCTGCCATAAGGGTTGTGTCATCTGCATATCTGAGGTTATTGATGTTTCTCCCAGCAATCTTGACTCCAGCTTGTGCTTCATCCAGCCCAGTGTTACTCATGATGTACTCTGTATATAAGTTAAATAAACAGGGTGACAATACACAGCCTTGATGCACTCCTTTTCCTATTTGGAACCAGTCTTTTGTTCCATGTCCAGTTCTAATTGTTGCCTCCTGATCTGCATACAGATTTCTTAAGATCACACATCTCAAACTAACAGAAAATCATGTACAAACAGGAGGGCAAAGATTTGGTGGATATGGGTATGTGGGCAGGTAAGACATCCCATTTCTTCCTGCATAGTGACTGCACTGAGGAGTCTGGGAAAGGAACTGGTCTAGATTTCTGTGATGTCATAAACTGACCTGAGTAGCATTTTGGGAACTAACAGCATTACCTACTCCTGTTCTTTTCAGCACTGTGTTCTTAATGAGTAGCAAAGCATGCCTTTTGGAGTCTGAAAGTCAGCTGCAGTTTAGCTCACAGACAAACACTTCCTGGGATGTGTGTATGTTAGTCACTTAGTTGTGTCTGATTCTTTGTGACCCCATGGACTGTAGCCCACCAGGCTCCTCTGTCCATAGAATTGTCCAGGAAAGAATACTGGAGTGAGTTACAATTTCCTTCTCCAGGAGATCTTTCTGACCCAGGGATTGAACCCGGGTCTCCCCCATTGCAGGCAGATTCTTTACCATCTGAACTATAGGGTAGCACTTTCTGGGATATATTAGGCCAAAGCCTATTGCAAATCAGGCTGTCAATTAAAATGTCTGAGCTGTGAGTTTATATATAGAGAGAACACATTGAAGGAGCAGGTTTGCCAGGTCAGGGGAGGAATGACAGGAAAGAACTGCAACCTGGAAGACACACCTATAGCAGTGTGTCTGTGGGCAAGCCAGGCTGACACCTGGTCCATCCAGATAGGCTGAGTGGTTCAGACCTTGAGAAAGAGATTTGCAAGGGCTTAGTGGTACTAATGGTTTAATATTGGTTTGTCCCATAAGCAGCTTACTGAAGATATTATGTATGTATATGAGCATAACCACCTCCCTCTTGTCATTTGGGACTCCTCCTTGACCCTCAGTCACCAGATTGCCTCCAGTCCCATAACTGACCTGTTCAATTTGCCCATCTTCTGTGTGCCTATTCCACTGTTCCAAGAGAAGTATTTTAAAAGTGAGCTCTACAACTATTAATTATTAATTACCAACTGTGCCTACCAAGGCTAACCACCACAGAGATGCCACTCATATTTTTATGCACTTGGGAATGCTCTCCAGTGCCAGTCACATATCCTGAATGTAGTGCAATGGGAAATACACATGCTTTGAAATCACAGATGAACAGGTTCAAGTGCCACTGTCATCAACAGATGCTGAGATCCTGAGCAAAGCATACAGCTTCTTCATTCTTTGCTGCCTTCTTTGTGAAGCAGACAGTTTAGCTGAAGGTGGCTAAGGGTATTTGCCAACCTCTGTTCATAGTCCCAATCTCAAGAAATTATGGAATGGACGTATTTTACGAAGATTAAGTCCTTATCATTGTTAAAATACAGAATATCATCAGTGATGCAAACATTTTGAGGAATTACTAAGACATAGAAGATAGTTCCCTGGTGGTCTAGTAGTTAAAACTTCTTCCAGTGCAAGGAGTACCAGTTTGAACCCTGGTTGGGCAGCTAAGATGCCATGTGCCTTGCAGCCAAAGAGCCCAAACAGAAGCAATATTATAACAAATTCAATAAAAGACTTTAACAAAGATGGCCCACATAAAAAAATCCTTAAGAAAAAGTTTTACTGTGATTATCATTATTGGGAATCCCTGGTGCCTAGTGGTAAAGAATCTACTGCAGTATAGGAGACTGCAATGCAGGAGAGGCAGTTTTGATTCCTGGGTTGGGAAAATCCCCTGGAGAAGGAAATAGCAACCTACACCAGTTTTCTTGCCTGGGAAATCCCATTAAGCAAGGAGCCTGGTGGGCTACAATTCATGGGGTTGCCAAGAATCAAACAAGACTTAGAGACTAAACCATCACCACAGAAGACAGTTGGAATTACCTTAATGAAGACTACAGTCTGAAGTGCATACTTATGACATAAAGAGAGAAAGAGGTTTCCCAGATGGCACTAGTGATAAAGAATCCATGTGCCAATGCAGGAGACCCAAGAGACGCAGGTTTGATCCCTGGGTCACGAAGATCCCCTGGAGTAGGAAATGGCACCCACTCCAGTATTCTTGCCTGGAAAATTCCATGGGCAGAGGAGTTTGGTGGGCTACAACTCATGAGGCTACAAAGAACTGGACATGACAGAGTGACTGAGCACACAGAGGCAGAGAGATAAGACAAAAGAACTATTCAGTTCAGTCACACAGTCTTGCCTGACTCTTTGCCACCAGATGGACTGCAGTACGCCAGGCCTCCCTGTCCATCACCAACTCCCAGAGTCTACTCAAACTCATGTCCGTTGAGTCGGTGATGCCATCCAACCATTTCATCCTCTGTCGTCCCCTTCTCCTGCCGCCTTCAATCTTTCCCAGTATCAGGGTCTTTTCCAGTGAGGCAGTTCTTCACGTCAGGTGGCCAAAGTATTGGAGTTTCAGCTTCAACATCAGTTCTTCCAATGAATATTCAGGACTGACTTCCTTTAGGATGGACTGGTTGGATCTCTTTGCAGTCCAAGAGACTCTCAAGAGTCTTCTCCAACACCACAGTTCAAAAGCTTCCCTTCTTCAGCACTCAACTTTGTTTATAGTCCAACTCTCACGTCCATACATGACTATTGGAAAAACCATAGCCTTGACTAGACGGACCTTTGTTGACAAAGTAATGACTCTGCTTTTTAATATGCTGTCTAGGTTGGTCATAACTTTCTTCCACGGAGTAAGTGTCTTTTAATTTCATGGCTGCAGTCACCATCTGCAGTGATTTTCAAGCCCCCCAAAATAAAGTCTGTCATTGTTTCCACTGCTTCTCCATCTATTTGAAGTGATGGGGCCAGATGCCATGATCTTCGCTTTCTGAATGTTGAGCTTTAAGCCAACTTTTTCACTCTCCTCTTTCACTTCCATCAAGAGGCTCTTTAGGTCTTTTTTGCTTTCTGCCATAAGAGTGGTGTCATCTGTATATCCAAGGTTATTGATATTTCTCCCAGCAATCTTGACTCGAGGTTGTGTTTCATCCAGCCCAGTGTTTCTTGTGATGTAATCTGCATATGGGTTGAATATACAGGGTGACAATATATCATCTTTACATACTCCTTTCCCAATTTTGAACCAGTCTGTTGTTCCATTTCCAGTTCTAACCATTGCTTCCGGACCTGCATACAGATTTCTTAAGAGGCAGGTCAGGTGATCTGGTATTCCCATCTCCTGAAGAATTTTCCACAGTTTGTTGTGGTCCACACAGTCAAAGGCTTTGGCATAGTCAATAAAGCAGAAGTAGAGATTTTTCTGGAACTCTCTTGCTTTTTTGATGATCCAATGGATGTGGGCAATTTGATCTCTGGTTCCTCTGCCTTTTCCAAAACCAGCTTGAACATCTGGAAGTTCATGGTTCATGTACTGTTGAAGCCTGGCTTGGAGAATTCTCAACATTACTTTGTTAGCATGTGAGATGAGTGCAATTGTGCAGTAGCTTGAGCATTCTTTGGCATTGCCATTCTTTGGGATTGGAATGAAAACTGACCTTTTCCAGTCCTGTGGCCACTGCTGAGTTTTCCAAATTTTCTGGCATGTTGAGTGCAGCACTTTCACAGCATCATCTTTTAGGATTTGAAACAGCTCAACTGGAATTCCATCACCTCCACTAGCTTTATTGGTAGTGATGCTTTCTAAGGCCCACTTGACTTTGCATTCCAGGATGTCTGGCTCTAGGTGAGTGATCACACCATGTGGTTATTTTGGTCATGAAGATCTTTTTTATATAGTTCTTCTGTGTATTCTTACTACCTCTTCATAATATCTTCTGCTTCTGTTAGGAGAAGGCAATGGCACTCCACTCCAGTACTCTTGCCTGGAAAATCCCATGGATGGAGGAGCCTGGTAGGCTGCAGTCTGTGGGGTCGCAAAGAGTCGGACACGACTGAGTGACTTCACTTTCACGTTTCACTTTCATGCATTAGAGAAGGAAATGGCATCCCACTCCAGTGTTCTTGCCTGGAGAATGCCAGGGACAGCAGAGCCTGGTGGGCTGCCGTCTATGGGGTCGCACAGAGTTGGTCACGACTGAAGCGACTTAGCAGCAGCAGCTGTTAGGTCCATACCATCTCTGTCCTTTATTGTGCCTATCTTTGCCTGAAAATTTCCCTTAGTATATGTAATTTTCTTGAAGAGATCTTTAGTCTTTTCTATTCCTTTGTTTTCCTCTATTTCTTTGCACTGATCACTGAGGAAGGCTTTCTTATCTCTCCTTGCTATTCTTTGGACCTCTGTATTCAAATGGGTGTATCTTTCCTTTTCTTCTTTGCCTTTCACTTCTCTTCTTTTCACAGCTATTTGTAAGGCCTCTTCAGACAGCTACTTGCCTTTTTGCATTACTTTTCATGTATAGTGTCACGAACCTCCCTCCATAGTTCTTCAGGCACTCTGTCTATCAAGTCTAATCCCTTGAATCTATTTCTCACTTCCACTGTTCAGATCATGAACTCCTTATTGCTAAATTCACCCTTAAACTGAAGAAAGTAGTGAAAACCACTAGACCATTCAGGTATGATCTGAATCTAGTCCCTTACAATTATACAGTGACAGTGGAAGAACTATTAGAACTCTTCTAATTTCAAATGGAATAGACACAAGAAGCAGGAGAGAAAAGCATTACAGTGAATGGTTGAGGAAAGCATGAGAATTGGGATTCCTGGGTGGCAATAGTGATAAACAACCTGCCTGCTAATGCAGGAGACTTAAGAGATGTAGATCAATCCCTGGATTGGAAAGATCCCCTGGAAAAGGGAATGACAACCCACTCGAGTAGTCTTGCCTGGAGAATCCCAAGGACTGGGGAGCCTGACAGGCTATACACCCCATAGGGTCGTGTAGAGATGGACCTGACTGACGCAACTTAGCATGGCAGTGTCAGCATGGAGTTAATTTGAGGGATACCTAATTGGTGTCTGCTGAGAAATGTAGAATTGCTTGGTGTGAAAACTCACACTTTTGATATCATAAGCATTGTGAGGAGAATAAAGAAAACAATAGTTTCAGTATCCTAGGAAAAGATCTAACAATTAAGAAAAAAATGGTAGAAAAGAAACTACTAAAACTTGAGTATAAAAACTGTTTTTCAAATAGTTTCACATATAGAAATTAAAAGAAGTTGATTTTCTTTAGAATACTGTTAAAAATTTAAGTGTGACTGCAGGAAAGTGGCAAATAAATTCTGAAGAAAAAGAAAAAATTGATAAAGAAGATGAAATCCACCCAACAAAGGTGAGAAAGAAAAAATAAATAAGAAAAATTTGTTAAAAAAAAAGCATAAGATGACAAGAATAAATCTAAACATATGGACTACTATTATTAATGGGAATAAAGTAAATTCCATTGCAAAAGATAAGAACTGTCAAAGCTGTTGCATTTGAGCATTTCTTGTGAATAGAAATTGAAGTTTGTGAGAAACATACCTAAAGTGGAACGACAAAACAAATGTTGTAAATAATAAATTAGAGAAATTATAGTGGGGAAATACTAACAAAAGTAAAGGTAGTGTAACAAGGCTAATATCAGACAAAAAGAATTCAAATTCCTAAGCCTAAGTATCTCTCCCTGCTGTCTCTAGGGTAGAGCCGGTGTAGGGACAGTCAGCCAGGCTGCAGCTGCCACAATTGTTAAGAGAGCAACTACAGAAGCAATCAAGAGACTACATGCCAACCTCTATTCAGGTCATTCCAGGCTAATAGCTGTGATTCTGTAAGAAGAAATGAGTCAGCAATTTATGCAATAAAGCATAATGCTTTTAAGACAAAGCAAAACAAGATAGAAATACAAACTATATATCCACAGTTATAATACATGACAGTGTATTTCACAGAATAAGCAGACGTGTTACTGATACTTCTGTGTGATTATCTGAAGGAAATGAAAACGCTAACTTTAGAAGATATCTGTATCCCTAGTTCACTGTAGTATTGTTTACAATAACCAACTGCTATATTATTTACAATAGCCAAGGAAACATCTTAAATGTCCGTTGATGGATGAATGGATAAAGAAAATTATTTTATAATTTAAATGGGATATATTAAGGTAAATATAGAGAAATGGGATATATAAAGATAAACATAAGAAAATTAGATATTATTCAGCAATTAAGATAAGTAAGTCCTACCATTTGTGACAACAATGAGTGGACCTTGAGGACATTATCATTACTGAAATAAGTAGACAGGAAAATACGAATGCTGTACGATCTCAAGTACATGTTGAATCTAAAACAGAGCCAAACTCAGTGATACAGAGAATAGATTGATGGGTGAAGGGGGTGTCAAAAGTACAAACTTTCAGTTATAAAATAATGAGGTCATGGGGGTAAAATGTACAGCATGGTGACTGTAGCTCATAATGTTGTACTTTATGTATGAAAGTTATTACAAGAGTGTATCTTAAAAATCTCATCACAGGAAAAAATGTCTAACTATACGTGCTTATGATCGTTAACTAGACTTCTTGTAGTGACAGTTTTGCAATATACACATATATTGCATCACTATGTTGTACAGCTAAAACTAATATAATGTTATGTGTCAATCATATATCAAAATTTAAAAAAGAGAACCTTTGTCAACAGTTGGTGGGAATGTAAATTGGCACAGCCACTGTGGAAAACAGTATGATGATTCCTCAAAAATTTAAAAATAGAGCTACCATATGATCCAACAATCCTACTTCTGAGTATATATCTAAAGGAAATGAAAACAGGATATTGAAGAGATGTCTGCACTCCCAATTCATTGCAGAATTATTCATATAGTCAAGATATAGAAAAAAAAACCTAAGTGTCTATTGCTACATAAATATATAATGACATAGTGGCATATATATTATATAATTATCTAATAAATATAATATTACATTATGAATAATACATTATATAATAACATATTGTTCACCCTTAAAAATAAACTCTTGCTATTTGCAACAACACGGATGAAATATGAGGGCATTATGTTTACATAAATTACATGAAGTGAAATGAGTCAAACACAGAAAGACTAACACTGTAAGATCTTTCTTATATGTGGTATACAAAAAAGTTCAGTTCAGTTCAGTTCAGTTCAGTCACCCAGTCCTGTACAACTCTTTGCGACCCCATGAATCGCAGCACGCCAGGCCTCCCTGTCCATCACCAACTCCCAGAGTTCAATCAGACTCACATCCTTCGAGTCCGTGATGCCATCCAGCCATCTCATCCTCGGTCGTCCCCTTCTCCTCCTGACCCAAATCCCTCCCAGCATCAGGGTCTTTTCCAATGAGTCAACACTTCGCATGAGGTGGCCAAAGTACTGGAGCTTCAGCTTCAGCATCATTCCTTCAAAAGAAATCCCAGGGTTGATCTCCTTCAGAATGGACTGGTTGGATCTCCTTGCAGTCCAAGGGACTCTCAAGAGCCTTCTTCAACAACACAGTTCAAAAGCATCAATTCTTTGACGCTCAGCCTTCTTCACAGTCCAACTCTCACATCCATACATGACCACAGGAAAAACCATAGCCTTGACTAGACGGACCATAGTCGGCAAAGTAATGTCTCTGCTTTTGAATATACTACCTAGGTTGGTCATAACTTTTCTTCCGAGGACTAAGCGTCTTTTATTTTCATGGCTACAGTCACCATCTGCAGTGATTTTGGAGCCCCCAAAAATAAAGTCTGACACTGTTTCTACTGTTTCCCCCTCTATTTCCCATGAAGTGATGGGACCAGATGCCATGATCTTCGTTTTCTGAATGTTGAGCTTTAAGCCAACTTTTTCACTCTCCTCTTTCACTTTCATCAAGAGGCTCTTTAGTTCCTCTTCACTTTCTGCCATAAGGGTGGTGTCATCTGCATATCTGAGGTTATTGATATTTCTCC